>PVLA01000360.1:420174-587996 GCA_004027455.1 Hydrochoerus hydrochaeris
GAACTATAATCAATCTGAGAGAGGGTTTATGGACCTAAAATCAAATATGAGAAAACAATGCTCTATGTGACAGGGAGCCAGAGAGAAATAGAAGCAACTCGACCACCACCTGCAGATAGGTTGGAAAGACAGGATACTTAGGTGCAGCAGGGAGCTACTCAGCTATAACCTTAAGGCTTTTGTAGGTAAAGGAATACAACTTGAGATCAAGTTCAGGAGTAAGAATGTTCGGAACCACTTAGGTAAAAAGCAGGTTGCCCCCCCAATCTAAAACCTGAGAGAGTTGGTAGGACCCAAACTGTGCAGCACCCTGTGGGAGTGAAAGGGAAGGAATAGTCTAAAAAAGGAAGGCAGAGGATATTGTTAATAGTGTACCAGGATTTAAAACCCACATCGCTCACACCACTCTGCTTAGATGGATTATATTCTGTTCCAGTTTGTCTACTTGTACTAGATTTGAGGGCACAGACAGTTATCCCAAAAATAGCAGGATATAGTATGGCAATCATCCTTAATTTCCTATTAATTTAATCTGAAGCTCTGTATAACTTACACTGTTTTACCATGACTGATCTTAATCGAATCTGGTTTGTTAGATTGTTGTTTTTTATTGACAGATTTTATTCAAAGCTGTTATGATTGATAGTATCACATCTGAGAGTATAGGCAACTACACTAAAAATGACAAGATTCACTAGAATATCCACTATGGTTTGACTATTACCTGCCTTTGAAGTTTTACACTGTCTACAATGTTTTATTTTTACTAATATTGTTATGTACTGCTATATTCATTTATACTGCTATATTCAATTGTGCCTGATGATATAGACAATTCTATTGAAGATAATGAGACAACACAGTAACCATTGTAGAACACCTTAAACTGTGGTTTTATATGACTTTTTGGTTTCATGTTTTTAAAGGAATTTGTTTTGTTTTGTCTTGCTATGTTTTGTTTTTCCCTCTAATACAGAAAAGATAGAAATACATGTAGAGATTCATACATGTGTAGCTGTTTACAGTCTCACTGTTTGAATATCTACTTTGTATGCTTATTTTTGTAACTTGAACAACTTTCTGAGGACAATATGTAATTTATCAACTAGTGATTTCTTACTGTTTATTTTTTTTGAAATAAATTCTGTATTATTTATACCCTTTTCATGTTTTTTTTGTCTTTAATAGAAAGAAACAAAGGAAGGAAGGAAGGAAGGAAGGAAGGAAGGAAGGAAGGAAGGAAGGAAGGAAGCACTAACCTGTAAGTAAAAAGTGCTTATCATGCCTTGTCATATGGATTGCAATGATGGTTAGTAATAATTAATGGTTTGAGTACTAGAATCTAATATCCTCAAATTTAAGACACATTGGACCCACCCACATATTGCCCCTATTATTTATTTATTTATTTATTTATTTATTTATTTATTTATTTGCTTCAAGTCTCCTTTGTTAAAAATACCATGGCTATCTGTTTGCCAAGTAGCTTACCTATAAATCCAATGATTGTCAGAGGGGCTTAAACCTTAGTTTTAAGTATCAGTGGCAGAGAGTTGCAAGAAATACTTTAAAATAGTATTTATAGTCTCATATTTTCAGAAAACACTCATATTACAGTTGGTACAGCCTGCAAAATAATGGCCCCAAGGTTGTTTACATGCTAATACTTGAAGCCTGGGAATGTGTTATCTGATATGGCAAGAGAGAATTAAAAATTGCAGAAACAATTTTCGTTGTGAATCTGTTGACTGTAAAATAAAAATAGTATTCCAGATAACCTGGGTAGACTAATATAACCACAAGGATCCTTGAATATAAGAGGCAGAGCCAGAAACAATATTATGAGAACGATTTCACTGGCCTTGGCTCACTTTGAAGATGGTAAAGGGCCATGAGCAAGAAATGAAGAGGGTTTTGGGAAGATGAAACGGGCAAAGCATAGATTACCCCAGAGCCTCCCCACATGACCCAGCTCTGCTGACACACTGATTTTAGCCCAGTAAGATCCTTTTCAGCCTTCTGACCTCTAAAATTGTAAGACAATAAATTTGTATTGTTTAAATCACTGATTTTGTGATAATTTAGTACGGTAACAATAGATAACAGATTCAGTTCAAGAATGGGATATTTCAATATGTTACATGAGAACATAAGCAAGAACTACTATTCTTTACCAATCATGCAGCACTGTCACTAGTGGCTTTTTCCAATTCACTATCCAGATTCTGTGAGTCCCTCAGCATCTGTCACTCCAGTGTTTACTGATTACTTCTCTAAATGCCTCACGTTTATACTCAATAAGAAATGGCATCCCATTGGCCTGCCCAGACACCATCCCAGCTGAGAGCATTCCAACTGGAAAAAAAATCTTTATGTTTTCTCCCTCATGGACTACTGTTCAGCCTGCAGGTAGCCCGTGAATGCTTGCACTTACTGAATTAGCTAGAACCTATGTAAGAAAGTATGGTAAAAGCCTATGTGAGATGCGAGGAGAAAGAGATGATATTATTGCCTAGCATTCCTCATAAGAATCTAACCTTTCAGAGACTAGAATTCCATGTTATGTGTTTACATCTCATTGCAAGGGAAACTAGGGAACACAAAATAACAATTTGCCCCATAGCAGAAGAATGCCATATTTTCTGGAGAACTCAAAAATTCCTCCAGTGACTATGCAAGTTACTTCACTTCTTTTAGCCTCAACCTGTCATTTGCAATAATAGTTACATTAATAATATTTCTTAATTAACAGGGCCAGCATGAGGCATAAATGTACCTGGCACAAAGTAGGTGGCCTTAATAAAAGATAACTATCATTTCCAATGTGATTTCTAGATGCATATACTCATATTATTAGACCAGATGCTGAATTTTATATATATAAGTGATAAATTTTAATATCTGTATGTACCACTGCTCTTGCTAAATAGTCTGGGTTTTGCCTATTCTTTCTAACCTGTTGATAATAAAGTATTTATTAAATTAGATGTTATTTGTGAGTTTATTTCTACTATTCACTTACAGATTCTAGTCTTCAAGTTATTTACAGAAAATACAAGACAGTTTAAAAAACTTCAAGTGAATCAGGTGAAATAATTTGTTATTTTATCATACTGTTTAAAATAAGAATCATAAATTGAGACATAGAAAATATATTCTGTACAGATTCCCATTTTAATATGAAATGTATGTTGATCTGATTGGTCACCTCATCCTGGAATATTTTAAAATTAAGGCTGCTCCACCCCCTTTACAGTGCTCCTGCTGGTCACTCACTCAGTTTAAATCTGAACACCACAACCTCCTAAGGCATTGATGGCAAAACCTTTAGAGCTTTCGATCATACAAAAATGTACTGCATCAAGAATGCCACAGGTTCAACATCACTGTCCTAAGGGGACAATTCTGACTGTAAGTATCTATCCCTCTGTGAAGCAAAAAAAATCTGTAACCTGAATATGTCTATATATTAAATTGGACTGCAACTCTTCTGGCACATATGTAAGCACTCTACTAAATGTATTTTTTCAAATGTTTAAAGCCAACAATTTATTTTCCATTACATGTTTTTATTAGTGCACACTGACTTTATGGAGTCTTGGCTTTCACAGTAGCATTTTCATACATGCATCTAAATACATTGATGATATCTATACCCCCATTAACCTCTCAACATTTAATTAATCTTCTCATATTCAAGCTAATAGTTTCCAGTCTTACCATGTTTCTCATATTAGATAGCCATGAAATGCCCCTTCTCCATCACATTCTTTCAGTTGACTTAATCTCATGTACATCTCTTACAATTTGTTCAAGTCAGATATAACAGACATAACTAGAGCTGAGTAGAACATTTCTATACTTTTTTTGAGTAATGCTATGTTTCAAATAGTAACATTTTACTTAATCATATG
The DNA here is from genome assembly GCA_004027455.1 of Hydrochoerus hydrochaeris. Taxonomy (NCBI): domain Eukaryota; kingdom Metazoa; phylum Chordata; class Mammalia; order Rodentia; family Hydrochaeridae; genus Hydrochoerus; species Hydrochoerus hydrochaeris. The sequence continues at coordinate 424,089 of PVLA01000360.1, forward strand.
AGAGATGCTTTGTGATTCCACTCTATGATTTTTATCTAGGACAAAGCTTATAAGATCAAACATTAGCAAAAAGGAAACAGTTGCAAGATGCTTATTTTCAGAGAATTATGTTTACAATGTTGTGCCTCAAAGTAGAATATTTCTGGAAGTAAAACAATCTAGAAAGATTATGTACACAGAGTTGCACTAACAAATTTGGAAAATAGTATTATATGTCTTTCTTAAAAATTCATAACACTTATTCTGCATTAAATCCACTGAGCAAACATGTTTAACTCACTGAACAATGATACCAATTAGAGATATTTAATACCAGCTAATTTCTCAGAAATACTGCTTCTCAGAGAACTCAGAGAATGCTGCAGAATACTTATGCACTCAGTATTTGTCCCAACGTAGATAGAGTGATTAGGTTTTTCTGAAATTACCACCTACCTATTTATTAAACCTATTTAAGATCATACCATTCAAGCAGATATATGTCTATAAATTCCTGAAAATAGTCTAATGCAGATTTATTTTACTCATCAGTAATATATCTTCTTTAAAACAACTTGGAAAGAGTACCAGAACTTTTATATGTCTTATCTAGTAATTTCCTCCTTTTTCACTTATAAAAAAATAAATGTTTTCTAGTCTAACTTGCTTTTCTATATTTATTTTTGAGTACTATCTTAGTTACTTTCCCATCACTGAAGCATAATATCCAACATCCACAACTCTCAGGAGGAAATATTAATTTTTACTTATAGTCTGTAAAGGTTTCAGTCCATATATAACTGGTTCTAAGTCAGGCTGGCATGGCAGAGAGGCATTGCAGAGAAGAAAGAGCTCACGACATAGCAGTGGAAAGAGAGTGATCAATGAGGAAAAAGATACAGAGAGATACCCTTGCAGCCCCAGTCTGCAATGACCCACTTCCTCTGACCAGACTTTATCAAATTTAGGCACATACTTATCCAGTTCAGTAATCCACTGATGTTGTTATGCACCCATAACACAATCACCTTCCAAAAGCCCCACCTATGAGTGCATGAGACTGTGAGGGACATCTAAATATAAACCATAACATTCTTCCCCAGCCCCCAAAACACTCATGCATACCCTTTCATGCAAAATATATTTAGTCCAACTCTAAGAGTTGTCAAAACTCTGACAATTCCAGCATTGCTTAATGTTCAATGTCTCTTCTGAGATTTAAAACAAACTCTTAGCTGTGAACATCTGTAAAAATAAAAAGAAGGTTAAACACCTCCAACATACAATGGCACAGGATAAACATTCCCACTCCAAAATGGAGAAACAGAGGAGTAGAAAGAAATGAGACCAAAGCAGGACCTAAATCTAGCAGGATAACATGAAATCTTTCATTTCCACATCCAGTACCCTGGAAACATTATGGTGGCATGTGAACTCCGAAGAGGCTGGGTGCACTTAGACACTGCTGGTAGTTGCAGCCCTTGTGGATTCTTTCTTGACCTGGCTTTGCTCATTCTTTATGGACTTCCTCAGATGTTGCATGCTTCTGGGGCCTCCTAAAATCTGGGTAGAAACCTTTCTGACTTTCACACTCTTGCATTCTGCACCCACATAAAACCAGGTCTCCTGCCACCTAGCACAGTAATCGGGTTTCCTTCTATTACAGCTGTAGATCTCTGAGTGCCTGGATGGCTAAGTGCTAAGAGTCAATTCCTTAGGCTGCCACCATGCTAGAGCATGACATACCAGGGCTCTCTTCTCAAAGCAAATCTTTCACTTTTATGATTCTGAGCCAGTGAAAGTTGAAGTCTTTCAGATTTCTCCATTCTCTCAAAGCATTTTTCCTACTGTCCTGTTATAATGTACTTAGCTTCTTCTTAATGCTGTTTTTCCAACAGCCATGCTCTTCTTTTCTCCACATTTACAGGCCTCAACTTTACAGAAGATTTCATTCCAGTAAAACTCATAACTTTTTAAATCATTCAGCTGTAACTTTTGCTCTTCGTTTTCAAGGAAGACCTGGCTAAAATCCCGCAACAGTATACCACTGCCACAACATTATACTGCCTTGAAATTTCTTTCACCAGATTAATTTGTCTGCTGGTCTTAATCTTACTCCCTTGCAATATCTCAGAATAGGAGCAAAAATTTCCCATGGCACACACATGGCCAGAAGTCCAACTACCAACATAGTCCTTGGGCAACTGAAACTTCCTGAGCCTAGTCATTATAGGCTACATTTCTCTCAGCATTCTGGTTTTCGGAACTCATGAGAATCTCCTATCAAGCTAAGTTTACAGCATTTTAGGACTGCTTCTCCAGGTAGCACCTCCAAATCTTTCCAAACTCTTCCGACAAGACAATTTCAAAGATTTCTGAACTACATGATTAGGGATCATCACAGGAACAGCCCCATTTCTCTTGTATAAATTCTCTTAGTTACTTTCTCATTGTTGAGACACAGTACTTGACACCTACAAGTGTAAGAGGAAAGGTTCACAGTTTGAGTCACAGTTTGTAGCAGTTTCAGTCTATAGTTGGCTGTTTCTAAGGCAGGGAGGCATGGCAGAGGGGCATGGCAGAGGAAGCAGAGGGATCAAGAGAGGAATGAGAATGACTTCCCCTACCAGACCATGCCTGCAGTAACCCACCTGCTGTAACCAGGCTTCGCCTCCCAGCACCACACTTAGCTCTCATGTGTTCTCTCACTCTCTCACTCTTAGATATAAATGCATGGGTAGACCAATCCACTGATGAGTATCATACACATGTAACCTAATTACAGCTTAAAGCCCCATTTATGAGCACGTGAGGCTTTGGGGGACATCTTGATACAAATCATTAACAAATATCATTGTATTTTTCATATATGGGGACATTAAATGAATATATGGAAACTGAATTTATAAACACATTTTTAAAATTTTTTAAATTTTATTTTACAGAGAATGAAACAAAAGATGACAGAATGAAGCAGATCAGAACAGAACAATGTAAGCAACACAGCACTTCACGACAAGACAACTGGATATCAACAGTAGCTACCACAATGTCTCTTTCTTTGAAACAGTTGAGCATAGCTCCACACACAATAATATCAAACATAACAAAATAGTATAAAACCATTCAAGAGAATGAAATTATTACAGGGCATTCTGGACCAAATAACAGAAAATGAACAATGGCTACTATAATAACTCATTTTCCATAAAAATTTGTTATAAACACATTTTAAAATAAATTTCTTTTCATATTTTCTGACAGAAAAAAAAGCAGTCATGGAAAGTTTTCTTTCAAACAGATGAGCTTGAATTCCTTTTTAATCAAACATATCACAATATAAAATAAAGGCTTATTTACAGGATCCTGGAGGACTTCATATGCATAATGGATGGAAGCCTATTTGAAAGTGGGTTTGCACACTTCCAAATTTGAGAGTCTTATTATATTTCCCTCACATTCCATTCACATGGAGCAAATGTATGTTTCCTTATCTTTGTAATCCACAGAGGCTTAAACAACCCATATGCACAATGATTCTGTTTATTTATGATGATAAATATGCCAAGATTCTTTCAAGATCCTTTCTATTCTGAAAGGCTGATCTTTGATTTTTATCCTGAAAACAATCCTTCAGTGAATTGCTCTGATGACATTTCTATGACCTGCAGAGCTCCTATATCATTTTTATTTTAAAACATTTTGCTAAACTCATTCATTTTTAACAAAAATATAACTGTTTCTACTTTGTCCCATTGAAGGGCCAAAAGTTCTTCTCCAGCTCCTCTTGTTCTCATACTTGATTCACATAAAAGTAAAACAACTTAAATGAATGAGCACAGTAAAATTCCATGGGACTCAGAGGAAAAATGCATCAGGCAAATTAAACAAAGAGGACAGTGCTGGACATATGGTGACTGGCAATCAGAATTGTTTTGGTCAAGTAATCCAGCTGTGAACCTGGTAGGTAGAATCCATATTTATAAGCAGGAATCTCATTTGTCTCTTGCATACTATCACCCAGTCCCAAATCTTCAACAGAACATGCACTCAGTAAATGTTTATGAAGTGGAATTGGCTGTATTATAATAGTAATTACAGAACTGAATGACAGAAATATGCCAAGATTATGGCTGAGGAATGTTAGTTACAGAATCCTTCAGTTGGAAACCACCAAAGGTTCTGGATCTTTTCTGTGAACTGTTAGTCACATTACCATGCTAAAAAGAGATTTACAACTTAGTAGTGTTTTATAGAAAGCTCTAAGACTGTTTTACACACAGTTTACATTTAATCCTCACAAGAACCCTGAAAGGTGCAGCAATCAGTATTATTTCTACTGTCAGATGAAGATGATGCAATTTGGACAAACGATCATGCCCACAGACACACATCCTGAGTCCCTGGAGCCAGGAGCAGGTAGAGCACTAGCCTGACCAGGTCCCAAGCTGAGAGTCTTTCCCTAGCCTGTGATAATGTGCTAATTCCTTGTTTTCCTGGAGAATCACAAGGCATGTGTCTCACCAGGAATTCAAGTTGTTTCCAAAAGGGCAGCATTTTTGAAACCGCTTTCCAAACTGCTCCTAACTGCACAGATGGACAAAATGGAATCACTGGGTCAGATTGTTCTAAACTACCATCATAGAAAACTTTAGCTGCTTAACAAAAGTGAGGGCCCAGAGATGATTCAGCAGCCATCAAGTGAGAAATAAGGTAGATAGATGGCTCGGAATGAGGAGGAAGGGCCAAGCTCTAGCTCAGAAAGCCTTTCTTATATTTTCATACAAATACATATCCTCTTCCTCCTCCTACAGGTGCTAAATATGGATTCCAACATTCAGTCTGTACATTCCTAGTAAGATACTGAGACGCTTTTCTTTCCTAAGTAAACTGTCTGTTTTATTTCATATGCCAACTGCATAATCAGTTCCATTTAATGCTTCTGTGATTCTGTAAGAACAACAAAAAAAGTGATCTGTGCTTTTGTAATATATGTGTATTTTATTCTAAAAGTAATCACTATATTTACATGTTCATTAAAATTGCCACTCTATGTGAAATGGGGACAGTAGCTAGTGGCATAATTTTAACTTTGTGGATATCAGTTTTGACTAAATAAAAGGAATTATTAACTTTGTGTCCATAGTAAAAAATCTAAGGAAGAAAAATAAAATGCAGGCATATTTCTTTAAGTTTGTTTCACAAAAAAGAAAAAAAACCTAATGAATAATATCCAAAGTAAATGGTCAAAAATGTAAAATAAATATTTTAATTTTAATTGTTAAAGAATAAAAACAGGTTATTGGAAAGAAAACAGGAAAAAAAGATATAATGAATAAAAGAATAACTTAAGCACAAATGAAATTGTTCTGCAATATAGGAGGATTTTAAATCAAAAGTATAAATTATGTGCATTGTGTAGCAAATATTTTTAAGTTGGACTAAATTTAATTTTCTAGAAAATTAGATGTGAAAAATATTTCAGAAAGTAGGACAAACTCTGAAGAGACCAAAACTTTTAAACTGATAATTTCTCTCAAACTTTAAGTAACAGTTGATTTCAGCACCACTTGAATTTTGATGGAATAGAAAACAAAATGGAAAGCTACCAAATTTATTTTATAAAGTTGGTATCATGCTGAAACCAAAACCTAACAAAAATATCATATAAAAACATAGACTCAAGTTGTATATGAGAATAGATTTAAAAATTTTAAGTAAATAGCCACAATGTTTAACCATATATTGATGGAAAATTGAGATTGAAAAATGAAAAAATATTTTTTGACTTATGAATATGAGGATCACTGAGTTTTAGGAAGATCTACTAGTATAATATTTCACATCAATTGGCCAAATTTTAAAAATTGTATTATCTCAATAAATGAGGAAAAACCAAGGGCGAATATGCATAAATTCCTCACCAACTAAAAAACTTTTAAGGTTCTTTAAAAACTGTGACTAGATTTCCTCTTACTCATGTTTTATTTGCTACAGACTCACTCTCTTAATTTAACAATGTAGAGATATATATGTTATACATGTCCACCTCCCACTCTGCCACTTCCCTCAAACGAGCTGAGCACTGTGTTACATTTTCTAATGAAACAAATAAATGTGCTAAAGTAGAAAACACACGTAACATGATTCATTTTTGTAAATATAACTATGCACACATAGTTGCAAGCAGAATGAAAGACAATATGGTCAAATTGCATGCCAAAAATATTAGAAATAATACCGCAGAACAGAAATCTCTTCATGTACTGGTGAGAACGGGAATGGTTGACTTGGAAGGGTAAGCACACATTAGGTGTTAAGTGTCTATAAAGATTATTAAGTTTCCTATAAAAAAGTTTGGGTCAACTCAAACTCAATTTATTGTTCACCAAATTCTCCAATACTAGCTTGATTCAGTGTTAGGATGCTGAAAATCCTAGTGTTTCAGAATACAGCCAGCGAGGATTCAATGCCAGGATTCAAATCCAGTCTCTACTATTAAAGAGCTGTGTGAACGTGAGCAAGTTATTTAGCCTTTCTGTACATCAATCCCTTATCTGTTATGGTGATTAAGAAACTGCTCATATGGGGCTGGAGATTTAGCTCAGCAGCGTAAACGCCTGCCTTGCAAGCACGCGGTCATGAGTTCGATCCCCAGTACCAATAAAAAAAAAAAGAGAGAGAAAAATTGCTCATAAATGTCCTTTTCAATGTGCGTAGCACGCAGTCATGAGTTTGATCCCAGGTACTGATAAAAAAAAAAGAAATTGCTCATAAATGTCCTTTTCAATGTGCTTTAAATTTAATTACTTAGAGGGAGAGCTTCACATACATAGGATGGTAACTCTTTGGCTACTATACACTCTATTTTAAAATTTCTGTGTATAATTTGTACTTTATCTTCTCTTTGAAGTCAATTTCCCAAGACCATTTTAACACTTTTTATAAATAAAGCTATTTTCTTATACTTTGCTTCTGAATTTTTCATCATTCATGAGAAGATCTTAGCATATCCTAAATAACAACTGTATGTAAACTCCCATTCTAATTCCTTAATAATTTAGTTTGTTGCATTTAGGTCTTAAACCCATTTGGTTTATTGTTTGCATAATATGAGATACAAGATCAATTTTATCTTAGATTGATGGACCATTTTTTCAGCACTGTTTTTCCACTTATTCAGTAGGTACTTTCCTATTGATTTGGAAAGATAACACTGGTTTTGTATTTCATATATATATATATTTTTTGTAACATTAATTTTGTATAATATATAACATTGATTTTATATGTAATGTATAATTTTTTTAATAGACACATACATTTTTGGACTCTCTCCTTGGTAGTACAGGCCTCTCTGACTGTGTTGCATAAGTGGAAACTCCAAAATGATCAGTTCGCCCACTTTGAGGTTTCTTAGAATAAGTTCCTTCCACCTTTTGACGCATCTTAATGAAAAATTCTGCCCAAACACTCACTCTGTCAGATGAACTTTAGCATCAGCTTCCCAGTTTACATAAAAGTTCTCCTGGGATGTTTATTTGTAATTCATTGAGCTTACATATTAATTTATGGAGAATTTATTATCTTTGCAACTTTGAGTCCTTTCAATTAAGAATTAATATGTTGCTCCACTTATGGAAGCTAGTTTAATGCTCTGTGCTTAAAGTTTTGCGATATTCCTACATGCAGTGCCAATTTTTTGCCATGCTTATTTCTAGCTAATATTTTTTTTAATTTTTACAATCACTAATTGGACCTAGTATATTTTCCATTTCCTAGTTGATTATGATTGGAAAATGTTTATTTATGCAGGTAAATACTAACACATATACATCAAATCTATAGATTCTCTCTCTCCAGTCAACATACTTAATAGTGAATATTAAATATATTCCCATCTGCTATAATAATTACTATTTAACCTTCTGCTATAAGTTCTGACCAAAGCAATAAAACATAAAATAAGAAAAAGAAGTGAAGTTACATGTCTGTTTTGCACTGCCTCTAAACATGAGGAGGCAGCTCCCTGTCCACAGCTTTGGGCCAGAGGTGATAAGGTGTCTGTGTTCCATGCTGGGCCTGCCTTCTCCTTGAAGAAAAACTACTTTGCACAAATTTTCATAAAAGCTCCCAGCCACCCATGCATTTTGAGACATCTGACTAGATAAAGCACTTATTAATTCTATTTTTGCACAATGACTTGTTCATTAGCACAGTAAATATGAAAACAAATTACAAGGGTACACTGTATAACACCATTTTGGTCAAAAAGGACCAAATACGTGACAGTGGTCCCATGAGATTATATTACCTGGTAACAACTTAGATGTCTTAGCTACTAAAGAATATGAGAGACTTAAATAAACTATGTGAAGTTGCCAAAAGATATTGGAAGAGAATTTAAGTAAATAAAAATTAACAGTATATCTATCCCCACTATAGAAAAAAATTAAACACAAAGGGCATTGTTTTTAAAGACTGAGGCCAAATGCTGCATGAACAGCTCTCCAGCCCCTGCTGCTCTTCTCCCCCAGCATCTCCCAGCACTCTTGGTTAGAAACAGAAACTGTGAAGGGAACAGACATCTCTTTTTAGGGAAGAGCTGAAAGTAGAAATATAGTGTGTCCATGAAGACAGTGGTTTCTGAGCTGGCTCCCTGAACTCACTTTGACCTCTTATATTAAAAGAAAAGAGAAACAAAACTATTTTTCATGTCCAATTTAGTGAAACACAGAGCAATCAATAATGGGGAGAAGTCAACCTCTCTGAGTCTTAAGACACAACCCCAGCTGCCTCGAGGTCACAGTAGCACATGTAGAGAACAGAGACATTAAGAAGACTCTATCTGCTCGAGTGCCTGCCCAGTGCCAGCCAGCCACGCCCTGGGAATGTTGAGGGTATAGCAGCAGTATCCTTGGGTAGGACACTGGTCTTACAGTTGTGTGTAGAGAAGCAGTGAATGGAGAATTCTCTGTAAGTCTTCAGACCCATGAACAAGACCAGAAGCATCAGGTATGGGGAAGGAAGTTCATATGCAGCCTCAGTGGCTTTGGTATTCAGTGATAGATAATTCTTTGCTGGTGGAGAGGGCAGAGGTTGCCTTGTGCACCATCAAACATTTAACAATATATGCTTAGTAGATACCAGTAGTATCCACACCCCAGCAGTGAACATCAAAAATAGCTTCAGCATGGCCACTGTCTTCAGCGGGGTAAGAAAGGGGTCTAGGCAGAACCGCATCAATTAAGAGCTACCAATGTAGAATGATTCCTCAGGAGCCAGCTGAAATAGAGACTGGGGTGTGCAAGCCATAGGGGATTCTCAGAAAGAAAGGAGAGAAGGGCTTTGATAAGTACTAATTTCATATGTACACTTTTATATATAATCAACTTACATAGAGATCATTAGTGTATATCTATCCCCACAGTGTTAATGGTGTTGTTAAACCAGTAAGAATAGTTTTTACTATCATCTATACTTCTTTGTATTATTTTTATACATTTCTACATTTTCTCAGTTCTCAAAAATAAGCATATTCTACACAAATTCATTCAGCTATTACTTTGAGTATCTCTCATGTAGCAGGTAGACTCAGGAGGGCAGAAAATGAGGGTTGGGAATTCCAGTCCAGGATGGAGTGGTAGATACACCAAAATAATAACCATAATTAATAATAAATTATGTAAAAAGGTGTTATGTGCTCTTAGGAAAAGAAAACCAGTAAAATGGTGATGACCTTAAAATAAAAATAGTTCTTAAAAATACAAAGAGAACAGCGTTTACACAGCAGCATTCTCTTCCTTTGTGACCACTGTGTCATCCAGACTCAATTCCTGAGTGCTGTTGACCTCGAAAATGACCTCGATGTGGATTAAGGCATTTGTGCTACTAGTTGAGCCCCTGAAGGGCTCATGAGTGGAAAGGAGCCTCTCAGTCTATGATGATAATCAGCCTCAAACAGCTTTATCAATAGCTTTTCCGGTCATTAGAATAGACACTGACATCTATTTTCTGAAACCCTTATAGTTCTCATGGCCATTTCATTACCTAAGGCACAGATTTACTTGAAACTCCTGCCATGATAGCTAGAGCAAAGCTGCGCGATGCCCTTCAGGAGGCCTGGATTGCGGTCTCTGAGCCTGGTCTGAACAGCTAACAATCCTGTGAGTTGTAGATGCCAGCTGCTTGCAACTTAACTTGCTGTGAACAGGGTTTATTAAATGACTCATTTAAACCTGAGCCAGACATCAAATAAATGGATAATGCATTCAAATGGTGTGCAGGAGAGAGGAGGAGTAGGTGATATGTTTGTTTCTATATCAGTGATTAGACAGCTAAGTTCTTAGGCAGATAAGGCAGCAATAGTGTGTGCAGGCTTCAGGAAACACAGAATTCTACTTTTACACTAAGCATGAAGGCAGTAGCTATAATAATTCATGTAACCAAAGCCTCTCACATGAACTACATACTCTTTTTCATAACAGCAGCAAAATACATAGGTTTGAGGATTTGGGGCTGAACAAATTATGCCATTATCATAGCGCTCCTGGGAACTGACAGGAAGTACACTTTAGCTCTTGCCCACTGAACATCCAACTGAAAGCACTTTAAGACTCTATTGTTGTCAACTAAAACATCAAAAGTAACGAAAATAAAATAAAATTGAGTCTTTCACTGGATCCTTGGCCTGGCTGAGACACCTTCTCTTTTTCCAAATGGCTTCAAGTATAGCCGTGAACCTCAGAGCGGCCAGCTCCAGGCTGGCAGTCTTTGAAAGTTTTGCAGTAGAGAGTGAGGTCCTCATAAGTATGAAGATGTCTTGTTTCTGGTAAACTCCATTTTGAAAAAAACCCACTGACTTTACTTTGAAGACTTTGTATCAGTCTCTGGAGGCAAACAGGGCAGCAGTCCAGAATTTTCTTGGCCGTCAGCACAAAGAAGGCTGCACATCAGTAACAAGAAGAAACGGCAAACTTCAGCAAAAACAAAGACCTGTCCCGGTTATAAAAGGAAGACAGAAAAAAGCAAAACGGGACATATGATCACCTTAGTCAGCTGCCAAGTATACGGAGTAGCTCCAAAAAGAGTGGAATGTTCCACTGTAAATAAGAAACTATAATTACAGGCAGGGAATCTGGAGAGATAAGTTCCATAGAGCCGACAAGCGTAAATCACAGATGGGCAGTAGAGGACAGATAGACCTTGGAGTGAAGACAGCCTATGTGTGGTGCTGGCAGCATCATCCTCAGACAAAACCATCTTTTCGTGGACTCTGTAAGATGGCATAGCATGGAGTCCTAAAAACCACTGCATCCTGGTAGCATGAAAGCAAGGAGTACAGTCGATACCTGTCACTTTGGTATCGCAAATCTATCTAGGACATACAACTGGGGAGAGGTGATGTTTAAACTCATTCTGTAGATACAGAAAAGGTATGTTTCAGAGTAGAATCAGGTTCTTTCATAAACTTCTCCAATATATCATTCAATCCAAAACTAAGCAATAAAAAAGTCATCCTATGCTTTTCATTTTTGTTGCATTTTCATTTTCTCAATGCCCTTGCTTTTATTATGGACACTACTTTTAACAGCAGGAATGGGCAGCATTTGGAAACTGGCAAGTGGCTTATGTGATGCAGTGCTGCTTCTGCCTGTTGACTCTGTTAAAAAGAAGCAAATCGCCATAAAGACTGGGAAGGATGACATGATCACCTCACAGCCTTAGATAAAATGAGTTTGTGACAGTCATCTTTATCGACCTTTTAAGGACTCAAATATTTGATGTAAGAGAAATATTTTCCTCTTTGCTCACAAAGATAATTTGTCTCACTGGATATTGAAAGTGATTCTTCACATGCTCTTTATTTTTTCCTGTGAAAAATGTTTTAAGATAATTCCACCATGATACATAATTATTTTCAGTTATGGCATAAATTATGCTAAATGAAGTGTTATTATTGCATATTACATAAAAGTTATGGGAGTTAGATAATTCTAATTTAAGTTTCTATAGAAATTAATGTTCTCAAGAGTTCATTATGCTTCAGTGTCCCTGACTTACTACATATAATGTCAAAGGGGACTTGACAATCTCTAAGCAATTAAACAAAAGTATCTAAAATATGGAGTCACAATGTAGAAGTGAAAAGCAGGTCACATAATCCTTTAGAATGAGCAAGTTTGGGCAGTCTAGGAAATTATTACTAATCTCTCATCTCATGACTTAAATAATTACTGAGGGACCTGTTGATGAAATTAAGAATGAGCATGGTTTTAGTGGAAACCATACCTCTGCAACAGAGGTAGGGAGTCTCAACAGAACATCCACTGGCACTGGTGTTCTCCAGAAGTTTGTTTGGTTCACAAGGTAGAAGCTCAAGAAATAAGAGGCTGACACAGATTCCACCTATTCCTTGACTGACACAATTTTATTGCTAACTGAAGGTGATAAAGATGGGAAAAGACTGAAAATCAGTAATTATAATTCTTCAGTTACCCAAAATAAGGTGTACTTTGATGCAAAAGAAAAATTTCAATTTAGATATTCTACGTAAAGACCATTTGTATGTCTGTTCAAAGCAGTTTGTATACAAATCAACACCTACACACTGAAAAGACTGTATGCTGGGGCCCTCCCTATGGGAAACCAGGGTCCTTTTTCTGGTGCCACATCTTACAGAGAGGCATGGAAGATTCTTCCTTGTGGTCAGATACACGTGCATCTCCTTTAGCTCTTAGGTGTGGTTGGACACGTGGTAAGTAGGGTGAGTGGCACCTTTCAGAAAAGAGATGTACTTGATTGACAGTGAGCAGCCACTGAGGCATCAGTAGGGAACTGTCCAGCAGACAGGCAGAGCTGCAAGAGTGCTGAGGTGTCTGGCTCCCTTCTCAATATTACAGCTCCTCCTGGGACTCACCTTCTCCTCAGGATCCACTCTGGGAATGCACAATACTGTAACATTAATTCTGGGGCTTCCATATAAGCAATATATCAACACAAAATCTGGAATCACTAAATATTCTTCCTTGTTTCATATAGTGCTTTGAAAACCATAGACATAAATTTTATTTCTGTAGGTTATATCCCAATAAAGTCAAGTTTTTTTCAATGATTCTTTATATGATATGCTCATCAACCAATGGAGAAAAAGAACTGCTGGTCATGAATCTCCTGTGGAAAAGTCCAATGAATTCAAAATTATAATTCTCTCCCCTCCCTCTAGCTCTCTTCTTCCCTTTATCTGACCCATGTGCATATATATCTCCATCTCTGTTTATCTATCTATAAAACTGACAACATTCAAAGTTATCTCCGTGGATCCTACTGTTCCATGAAATAAATCACAGTCCTTCATCAAAATTTTAAAGTATTGAATTATAAAGGAAGATGCTATTTTTATTCAAGTGGTATTTTTAAAATGAAAAATGAATTTAGTTAATAGCATAAGGAAGCTAAAGGTACCTGGTTTGTGTAGAGGTTGAGTTGAACTTATTTTAAAATAAAAATTTTATATTAGGGCTGAATGGAAAGTGTTTCCACTTTATTACAAAATTCTTTACTGGGTCTTAGGAAGTGACCTGCAGTTTCATTTCCTAAGTTACAAGGGTTCCACTTTTAAAATTAACTTACAAATATGCAGCAAAAGGCACTCTGTATATATATAATGTAGGCAAATTAAAGCTATAATAAAGTCCTCATTATGTAAACTGGTTTTAGAGGAGTTTTGGCTCCAGGGGGCATTAGGGATTTTGAGTACTTTTAAGCTATGTGGCATCATCATCCTCAAATTTAATTTTCTGAAAATCATAAACCTGAAAAGGAATTCACTAATTCACTTTTTCTAATTAGAGTTAAACTCTATTCCTTTGTTGGAGACATTTATATTTAATCGTATGAATCCTTGATAAATACACCATTCCAAAGCACCAGTGAACTAATTATTTGCTTTTGCTTGCTCTTCCAGAGTCTCACCTGATTGCAGCATCATTTTCCAAACACACAAGCTCTTTTTAGCATTGTTGTATCACTGTAATATCCTCCAAGATGTGAAGGTCTCTCTATCTAACCACACATATGCATAGTTTTCTTTGAATTTTAGAAAACTCCAATGCATTTGTACACAATAGAGTGGCAAAAATAAAACCTGAGAGCACTCCTATTGCACACCCCTCCTGCTTCTCTGGGACTTGGTCCAGTCTCCTTGTAAATTGTTCATCCATTGAGACTTCCATCTACTCCCCTGGGTGTTTACCTCTGGTTCTGTTATGTAGGTTAACACACATTTCTCTTCAAAGACTTCCCCTGACATTCAGCCCAAATGTTTTTTAGTCTCCCTTACAATTAATACTCCCCAAGACTGACCTTTGTGGAAGTACAATAAACCATCCCTTCCTCTCCAGAGTGCTAACACTCTTTACACCCTGGGATCCCTCCCCTAACTCTGAGATGTCAGTGAAAATATTAAAGTGCACTCAGGACACACATTTCATTGCAGCTTAGCTCTTTGATGCTAACAGCTCTTAACCTTCAGAAACCAATTCGATCATTGATCCATTTGTTCAACAAATATTTTTTGAGCACCTACTGTGTACTCAGCATCATACCAAGTACTGATCCTGAGGGGCACAGGTCCCTCATCCAAATTTGCTCACACATTCAGATTCTACTGTTCTTTCCCGTATTACTCATATCAAGATACTTGGCATAATATCATTTTTTCTTTGCTTAAAACTTGATAATCTCTTCCAGTAACAAAAATCATATCATAGATTATAAATGAAAACTAGACAATTTCAACTCATTTTGTACAGGGGTAGGAGGATACTTTGAATATTTTATTCCAGTGTTCAAAGATGTTTTTATCTTCCTGGTTGACTATATTTTGTAGCATTCTTTATTCCCAGCATATGGAAGCTAACTGGCTCAGTTTTCCTTGTGAGGGAACAGAAAGAGGAATTCTTTTTAAGTCATCATCTTATTTTTTTCTGATTGCCCTTATAACAATGGATGTAATTAAAATGTATTACGTAAACAGAGTTTTGCAAGACTACCCCAAAATGGAAAATGACTCAAAATAAGAGAACACAGCTCAGAGATTCTTACTACTGTATCACTTTCTCTGTTACTTTCTGAACTTTCATATACTTAGCTATAGTTTCACCAAAAGAAGAGGATTTTGGTAACACACATCTCAGTGTTAGGAATGCCCACTATCTCTGTAAAGGTGAAACATTTCATTTTTTTTGCTGCTGATTTTAAACTTCATCTCTATGACCTTGATCATAATTATCTCTTCTCCTGGACTTCTAACATCAATAAAGATGTGATTCTTCCACATGAACAATGCCAACCTCATCATTTCCTGCTCTCCTAAACTGCTATTCCCTTAAGGTCACAAGCTACACATACCAGACATTCAGACTAATATTTCTACAACATCTTTAACTATACTTTTCTTTATTTCTCTAATGCCAAATTGTGTACATTTTAGCTGCCACATATTTCTTACTTTGGAGTCATTGTTCAAGGTGAAGATTTAATTACATAAGTGTGGTCAGATATCAGGTAGGTTTATATTTAAGAAATCTATTTAAACTACTATGTGAACAACAATCATAGGGTTTTACTAATGAAAGTAAAGTTATTGTAGCTCAATTTTATAAATGCAATGATGAGTATATAGGCCAAATATTTTATATCTGGTTTCTAATTATTCATTCATCTATTAATAATCATTTTTTAAAAATTTTATGATCAAATATAGGAAATGTTAAGTTTAAGACAAGTTTCTTCTTTGCTTTTTTATTGTAGTAAAATTCAAGTCATATATCATTCAACTTCATACTCATTTTATTTTTAAATTTTTAAAGATAGTGAAGTTTTACATTTATTGTTAAAGAAAGGAAAAGAAACATACTTTGGAAAGTGAGTGCTGGCAATTAAAAGTAGGAAAAGAAGTACTACTAGGTGTGAGAGCAAACCACTAGGAGAGAGCGCACAGTGACCAAGAGCTTAATGGCGGCCATATTTTTATACTTCACGCCTCAGCACTGACATCAGATCCTGCCAGGAATTTGCTTTAATTTTCAAGAGAACTGAAAATAGCATTCTTTGACTGGTCCTAGGTTCAGGGTTTGGGCAAATGAAATGGATCTCCATGATTGACAGATCACATCCACTTTCTCAGCCAATTGGCCACATCCTCCTGCCTCATTTCCTCCTGAGAGACATAATTCTCCATAATTCTTTATGGGGTGGAGCTTTCTGTCTTCATATAGCTGAAAGAGGTTACAAGCAATATATACTGTGGATTATACATCCTCTAACTACCTTAGGATGGCATATCTCACTGTTGAGTTGGAAAAAAAAATGTCAGAAGACAAGAGAAAAGTCTATATGTTAGTTGCCTGTTTAATGGGGGAAAGTTTGATGAGTTTGTTGGGAAATTCTAATTTTACTGTTAGGTTGGGATGTAAAGCCCAAATAAAAGGAACAGGTCAGATTTCCATACATTCTGTGGAGGAGCAAGTATGGCAAAGAAGAATGCTACATAAATTATCTAGCCTGACAGCCACAGCTCAACCAAGATTACCCACATTATGGGTCTAATCCAAAACAGAAGTCTCAATGCAGGTGGCCATTTAAACTCTGGTGGATTAGAGGTCATCAGATGCTCTATTTATCTGCCCCCAGAGTAGCACTGGGGTTTTGCCTTTTGAATGGAGCCTTCAACCTTCCAGGGGTTCAGAGGAACAGCTTTCTTCTTCTGAGTTGTCTTCTTCCTCGCAGAGCTCAGGTGTAACTGGCTTTACAGTTTCCATTTTCCCCCAAGGTATGTTTGCCTCTTCTGAACAGGTTTAACAAAGGAGCTGGCCTGGGTTTGTCTAGGTCCTGGGTTTTTCCTTCAGTTGCTTAAAATATTTCTAATGGAGATAGCTATAATTTTGAGCCTTTTTTTCTCAGTCCTTTTTTTCCCCCATATATATCTCACTTGCTGAATGCAGAAAAAGCTATATAGCAGTTAAGTCACTGGGACCTGGGAGCCCATCAGTAAATCTATCTGGATCTTTTAAAAATACTAAGTCTTTCTGGGAAAACAGGTGGGAGAGACACATATGTCCCTGGGAGACAAGAGGACAATTGAATATAGGAGATATATATATATATATATATATATATATATATATATATATATATCCTCTTCCTTAAAGGTCCCTTTGAGCACCATAGTCCTTTTGTCTTTTCCGATATAAACAGTCATAAAAGCCTGAATATAAGGAATTTCATGCTACTTTCCTTGCTTTTTGCAAAACCATTATAATTGAAAAATAGAGTGTAGCCTAAGGGTAAGGCCACTGGGACCTGCAGTGTGTTTCTCATGGCATGTTGGCCACTGACATTTTAGATCAAAGGATGCTCCCTTAGAAACTCCCAAGAGATCAGGGTGGACCCCTCTGGCAGCTCTCTTAGCCACCTGAAAAGTAGTAAATGTAAACTTCTAGAAGATAAGAATAGAGTGCCACTGTGGCTCCCTTAGAAACAGCAGACTCCTCAGAGATCAGAAAAGGGACCCCTCCAGTTTCCTTTTGCCACTTGAAAAACAATATCTTTTAATTTATCTTAATAATAAAAACTTTGTTAGTTATTTTAAGACAGTAGATATATATATATAAACCTCTTTTTAGCATTTAAGAGAAAATAAACTTACAAAGTTCTCAGTACAAGGATAACTATATTTTGCATACTTAGAGTCACTTGAATTGACCTTTACTGGTAGTTCCCTTTGTTTCACTGGAGCCCTCAGATGTATGTTTCTAAATTACCTGAGTTTCTCTTACAAGAAACAAGGAAGAAGGGATTTAATATGATTCTGAAGACAAGGGAGGAAGGTAATATGTTTCTTAAAAGCAGACTTAGCTCTATCTATAAAGGTGAGTTTTCTTAATGTCCATGTGGTCAGTTGGAAAAAAAATTAAAAGAAAATGGTGAACAAACATTGTGGAAGCACATTACTAATTCACATGATTAACCAAAATGGTGACAAACATGGCAGAACCATGTGGTTAATCCACAGAAGGAAACCAAAATGGCCACCAAACCTAGCAGAAAGGTGGACTGGGATGAAACAAGACCTTGAGAGAGTGACTCACTAAGGATGCCCAAAGATAAAAGGTCATCTATGGGAAAAGCACAGTTGAGACTTTGAACACAAGCAGGCTCCTAAAAGAGTGAGAGAGCTGAAAAACATTCCAGGAAAAACAAAAAACACAAGGGGGAAAAGCATATTAAACTTCAGGTTGTACACACAGAAACTAAATGATCTGTTCCATAAATGTATTAACAACACTCTGTGGCAGCTCTTAACACACTTGTACCCTCAAACAGTCATCAAAAACAGGAAAGGGGAGAAAGAAAGGGGACATAAACTAGAGGCAGAACTGTGACACCTCTTACTGGCTGAGAAAAACACAGAAGCCATGTGCTTTTTATCCCCACTTCCACATGGCGGGATACACCAGAAAACTCTTCCCAGAACTGTAAGAAAACTTCCTGAGTTCCCAGCTACCACTAGTTTTCACCACTGTCTATCTCCTTGCCTCTCTCAGACAAGCAATATTACAAAAAAGTTAAAAGGATTTGAGTCCTCCAACAAACTACAGATCACCCTGAGAGAGAAAGAGAAAGGACAAGAAGAGGATTGGGACTTTCCAAGGCAAAGAGGAAGGGAAAGAAGAAATCTAAACCATTTCTTTTCTGTTTAAGCTCACTGCTGAGAGACACACACAGAGACAGACAGACAGAGTGACAGACAGAAAATGATGCCCGAAGCACCTAAACTCCTCCTAGCTGTTAAGCCAAAATATGTTGACATGTTACTGAGTTCTGGGGTTCTGAGATTCCTTTTTCTGACTCTTTCTAGGTTAGTATTAAAGATAGGAAAGTAACATACTCTGCAGGGTGAGTGTGACTCAATTAAAAGTAGGGAAAGAAGTACACTTTACAGTGTTAAAATGAACCACTGAGAAAGGGAAAGCACAATGGCCCATTATAACCATTTTTCAGTGCACATTAGCAGGACTAGCTACATCCACATTCTTGTGCTGCCATCATCGACTCTGCCTACAATTCACATAACTCTTCTTATCTTGAGAAACTGACTCCTCACCCATTAAACAATGACTCCACATTTCTACTCTTCTGTTACATATGATAATCACATATTCTATTTTCACTCCCCGAATTTGGTTCTTTTTAGTATCTCAGCTAAGAGAAATCAAGCAACATTTGTCCTTCTATGACTGGCTTATTTCACTTAATATCCTCAAAGATCAACTATGTTGTAGTCTGTGTCAGAATTTCCTTTATTTTCAAGCAAAATTATACATATTATTTTCAGCTGTTGCGAATAATACTATATGAAGATGAGTATACAAATATCTATTCAAGTCTGTGCTTGATTCCTTCCAAGGATACCTAGTAAGTCTCCCAATTTATGAATGAGCTCTGTTCTGGGAGAATATTTGTAAGTTAGATTCATTTGTAAGTCCAATAAAGTGAGTCTTATACACTTTTGACATAAATATGTAATGTAAAGCATAAAAAACCCAAACACACACACACAAAAGACTGGAAACTATTTTTACTTTTACCTTTACTTTGAAATGGTGGTACAGTACAACTGTAAATAAAGTACTTTTTGTGCTGGGAATTGAACTCAGGACCTTACACTTGCCAGGCAGGTGCTATGCTGCTGATCTATATCCCCAGCCCTAAATAAACTATTTTTATTTTACAGTTACCTTAAAATGGTAAAGTGCAGACATATGAGCTACTTCTGCCATTTGTTAGAACCTACAAATAGATAGATCTATTTCTATCTGTGAAAGTTTGTAACTCAATATTCATAAATCATAGACTTACTATAGTTAGAAGTGAAATTGATGGATTAAATAGTGATTTTGTTTTGTTTTGTTTTGTTTTGTTTTACAGGGGTAACCACCATACCAAAAATTGATTTCTTAAATAGAGGACCCTTTAATTACCAAACAGACATTCTGGTATCCAGAAAGGAGAATTACTAGAGGCATTGTTTCTCCAACATTATTGGACTAAGTAGTCCTACAATTGGCAAGTAAACCTGCACGGAGCAATGAGGGTGGGAGAAAAACCTACCTACCAAAAATCTGAAAGGAATGAGTCATTTTTTCAGCGATCTAGTAGAAATGACTAGTCACTATTTTTGCCACCCAGAAACCCAATAAAACTTCCTCTTATGTTTGTGCAGATATATCTTCTTTCATTGGTTTATACATATCTTATGAGAAATCTGCTCATTATTTGAATTTATGCAGTGTTGGAAGAAAGATTTTTGTTTCTAAATTGGTAATAAGTAAAAGTATTTAGAGAAGAGAGCAAATGGACAGAAATGAGAGGTAAGAGGAAGGGGAAGGAAACAGTAAACATTTGTAAAGCACTTAGAGTGCCTCAGCCACACAGCGCTCTA
Organism: Hydrochoerus hydrochaeris; assembly: GCA_004027455.1. Classification (NCBI taxonomy): domain Eukaryota; kingdom Metazoa; phylum Chordata; class Mammalia; order Rodentia; family Hydrochaeridae; genus Hydrochoerus; species Hydrochoerus hydrochaeris. The sequence goes on from PVLA01000360.1 coordinate 444,574, forward strand.
TGTGTACAAAGTTTAAAAAAAAAAGCTATTTAAGTAGAAATGCTTTAAAAACAATGAGGTAGATGGAGACACATATCAGTCTTCTGATGCTGAGTGACAAGCAGTCATTTGCTCTGTACTCCTAAGAAAGCCAAAGGAGAATACACAGCCTCAAGAATTAGTTCTTGCAATGCTATTTTATTTCATAGGATTGAAGCTATTTTTTTGCAAAGAATATCTGCTGTGTCTGGAAATGAAAAAAAATTCATTCATGGTACTGTAGATGCATGTTAGTATGTAAGAAGATTAAAAAGAAAAGGAAATGTTGGAATTTTAATTAGGTTTTTCATCCCCCTCAATATGGAAGGAATTAATGTTGCATCAGTAACGAGATTATGTGTTTCTATTGTAACTTGTCCTGACCTAAAAGCAACCATCTGAGTTATAATTCTTTCTGTCTTCTGTACACAAATTCACTTGTTTTGGACCATTAATCAAAACCACCTGGCAACATAAAACAAATTGGACAATTAAAGAAATGCTACAAACTCATATGTATTAAGACTGGAGCACATGCTATCTAGATGTTCGTTTCCCTCTGCCAGTGTGTTGGGGAACCTGCCAGTAAAAATTAAATGGCATGTTCCTTATTAGTATCCATCATCACAACACCTAAACATGCAAGTTGTGTTCATCTTCTACAGCAGGTAAAAGAAAAAGTGCCAGATATTGGCTTCAGATATTGCCATATTGTACAAAAATGGTAATACAAGTGTAATTTACATTTTATGTATTCATACACATTAACAATTATCAAAGCATATTTGTGTCCCTCATGCTAAATTATCAATAAAAGACACACATGTAGAGCAAATATTTGGATATTCACAAGTGAAACATATAGAATAGTCATATAATGTTATATATAATGTTCCACACATGTTTTAAATTATTTGAAATAAACTTAACAGAAAACATACTACAAATAAAGCACCATGAAAGCAAACATTCTTTCTGAATAACTGCATTTGTTTAACCAATCATGAATTCCCCCAAGATCTGGCCAAACGATGCCAAATTATCAACTAAACTGAAAGGCAAGATTGACAATGTTTTCACAAAAGCAATATTCTAGAAGAGAGCAAATGAATTCAGTAAGGCGAGTTTATATAAATCCACGTGCAGTAGCGGGAAGACAGGCAAAGCCTGGGATCAAGGGAATCAAGATGGCTCTATCTGTGACATACATGAGAAATTGTCCATTGTCTCTCTAACGCTAAATCTTATTTTTCATAAAAACCATGACATCAAGCTGTTGACTCTTAAGCTGCCAGACCAACAGAGGTCACTCTGAGTTTAAGCCCTCACATCAAAATCTTTGTCATTTGAAGAAATAATAAATAATCTTTCAGTTTTCTATACTTCTCTTAGGATCAATCTACAGAAACAAAATGTTCCACTCCAAATCAGACCACTAACCAGCCCACCTGGAACAAGTTCCATATCTTAGCATCAAAATGAGTACATTTAAGCAATTTTCTGTCTCTTTCATACAAAATGCACAGAGAAGATCAAGATTCCCTATTGTGCTAGTAACTCTGAGCTATTTTTAATAATACACTGGAAATTTTTATTTTATTAATTACTCAGAAATGATTTCTGAGTCTCTGCTGTGATTCAAAGACTAGCCTAGATGCTAAGGATATAGCATTGAGGAAAAAATAGTCTAAAATCACTGTGCACATAAACTTTGGATGAGTCAAGGGGCCAGGCAACATACAAAGAAAACTACATGTATACTATGTGAAATAGTGGTAAGTGATGCAAAACAAAGCAAGGCAAAAGAAAGGAAATATGGAGAAAGTTGCAATGTTAAATAGAATGGCCAGGGAAACAGAAAGTGCAAAGTCCCTGAGGCCCAAATATGTGGGTGTGCTCAGTTACTAACTGGAAGTTTCCAGTGTCTAGAACTGAATTAGAGGGGAGTGGTAGATTGGGAATCTCAGAGCATGTGTATGTCCCTAATGCTAAATAGTCAAATGTGTGCTAAATTATCAACAAAAAGGAAAACGAGAGGGGGATAAATCTTTGAAAGCCATCAAGCTTCAGCATCACCATTCTAGCATCCTGTACATTTGTACTTTCCAGGATGCCACTCACGCAGACTTCAGAAGCCTGTGATTCCATCCATTTAATACCTTCAACATTTGGTTATTTTCAGCATTTGGAAAATAACATTACTGTGATCATCTAGGCCCGTGAATTTACATAGAAAAGTGTGAAATATAAATAATGCACCATTTATAAATGGTCACCAAAGCCTGAAATTGCCCTTATCAAGCACAGTATCCAATCCCTAGGTCATATAAAGGTCATCTGGAAATAGCAGTTTTAATAATTTATTCTTTAAGCTGTAACGTGATTATTAAAGCTGAATTTTTGCATTGCTGCTTTACATATACATCAATGCAACAGTTTTAAAAATTCCCAGGTATCTTTTTCTGAAATTGGAAAAGGGCTATTTGATGCAGAACACCACAACAGGTCATTAGGACAGTAGGTTTGGTCAATGGAGATAAGCAACTGAAGTGGAGACTTTCAGCGAGCACAGCTGCGGAAATATCCTGTGTAAACAAGGTCATGCAAGACCCAAACTCCCCTGCCAATATACACGGCCACAGTAAATTGATCCAAGAGCCATCTTGCTCTGGACTTCTTCCAAACCAGTGATGAATCCTTTTATCAAAATCACTGTCAGGTAAATGTTATGAGACCTTGACCACAGTATTCCTTAAACTATAAGAGATGGAATACTTTGTAAAGTATTTTCAAATTGAAAGTCATTTTTCCTCTTAGCACCCCAAGAAGGTTTAAATCAAATGCATGCTAAGAAATACTTTGAAAAGGACGAGTTAGGGCTTAGATGAAAAGCATCAATGCAGTAGACTGTGGTTTTCTCCAAATTCTATCTAAAATAGGTTTTCAGAATTTAAAGTTTATAGTCCTATTTACTCTGTAAAAAAGCAAAGCTAAAATGGGATGCAGTAAAATGCTAGGATTTCATCCAAATATTGCTTGGAAATGAAAATTCCCTACTGGGAATAGGTCTTTGAAATGGGACATCTGGGTTTTACTAAGTGGGTAATTAAAAGTTTGAAATCTTGCCTGGAAAATGGGACAAAAGCTCAAATTACCAAGATAGGTGAGACATTCCCCCCTGCCTTTATCATAGGAATGGCGGGGATCCAACCTCTAACAAAACAAGGCAGAGAATGCGTAGAGCGTTAAACCACCCAAGGACAAAAGGGACTCTGGAATCTGATTTCTAGGGGATATTTGTCAGAATACATGCTATACTTCCTGCAGCTAATGAGACACACTGTGTAGCAAGTCAGTATAGAACGGCTAATTCTCAGTCCAGTAAATTGTCACCCTGGAATATTCTCTGCTCTTTCTCAACTCACAATCAAGACATTGGCTTTCTAGCCAAAGCATCAGGGACCAGGTCACAATAAGAATCACATCTACTAGTTCATTTGAGTAACTTCTAAAGCTTATGAATAAATCTCAGGGGCCCCAAATCTAAGTAAAAGATAGCATGCCTGAACTTTATTCTGAGAATAAGTAAGATTATAGAGTAGAATAGTGAACCCGCACAAGAATGCAGCTAAATAATAGACCTTGGGTGGCCTTCCCCAGTCTACATATAAAAGAACCTTCTCCATATTATATAAAAGCTGCTTGATTTTTCTGTGACATTTTGGTGTAAAGAACACTGCATACTACATGTTGCTGGGTTAAGGGATTAGAAAAAACATACATTGAAGACTGCTCAAGAAAAATCACCACTTATCTCCATGTTTCAAGATGTGCCTTCTAGTCATGACACTCTTCTCAGCAGGTTGTGCCTTCCTTGGCATACTCACTAACATCCCCTGAGAGTCGACAGAGGTGTCTCCAGGGTCTTTACATCACAGTCCTTCAGGGGGCCATAAAGAATCGCGGTACAGAGCTGGAACTATTTCATTCTTCACAAGTTTATAAAACAGTAGGACAAATGTAAAGTATAATATTAGGGTAAAAATAGGAGTGGTGTGCTATACTAAGAAAATGCTTAGTTAGTTAGTAAGTGTAAATTAGTTTAATTTAGCACCAAAGGAGGAATTTCCTGCGGCTAAGTTCTAATGCACATTAGTGTTTCACAATTAGAATTTAGAAATGTTCAGCATTTGTCCTAATGTTGGAAATTTTCTCCTAGGGAATAAATATTTTAGATAATTAAGTCTATTTTTAGCCTATAGTAAAGTCCAACAATGGCTTGTTCTTTTCAAGGCACACTAAAAAGGATGTGTACAGCCAGAAGGAATAGACCAGAAGACAAGTTAACAGAAAACAAGTTCCAGTTTGACCGTTCATTCAACTATTACTGCTGCTGAGCAGCCTGTGAAGTGCCCAGGCTTCCGTCTTTCTTGTATGGGAATATAGCACCATGACTATGTGTGTTGGTGGTGTTAAGATCCTGATGAGAAGTAGTTCACTACTTCAAAAAGTGCAGTTAAATGAACAAACTATATGACTAAGCAAGACTATAGTGCTCTTCAACAATTGCCTACTGCAATCTGGTATTACATTCTCACTTTTTAGACCAGAAAATCTTCAAAATAAACAAAACCAAACATATTTTTCCTTTTTCAGGTCTATCAGAGCACCCTAGGTATCCCCACTAGTTAGGTTATGTCAGCAGATCTAGCAATCCATTGAACCATCTTTGAACTCAGGATCTGTCCAGAAGTATTTAAGTGAACAAGAGTACAAGAGAAAGAAGGTACACCTAGCTCCTTTCCAAATACACATGTATAGCTAGGGGGCACATCTGAGATTTCCTGGCTCTACACTCTCATGGAGGAGGACAGAGCCATGAGCTATCTTGTCATCAGTAACCACAGGTGGCACATTATCCCTGGGTGCTGGGCACATTCCCCATCATGCCTCCACTGTCGCCACCTGTCCTCTGTCACATCACAGTGCCCTTCTGACGCTAAGAGTCCTGTGGATCACAAGGTTGGTTGTAGCCGAAGAACAGAGTCAGTGACCTTTGGCTTAGATACGTTGGCCGAGTCACGATTATACTCACTTTATCAGCATCAATCTTAATTCACGTACCCCTCTGCCCACACTAGCCTTAAAAATAGTATAGAACTTAAAGTGGTGAAATAGGGAATAAAAAATGATAATGTATACATTCATATTGTAGTATTTAGGTGTCCTATCTTATCCCAGCACCTGAGAGGAATATTAAGGATAAATTCCAGTGGGACAACTGGAATGAAAACTGAATCATCAAACTAATTCTACTCTTTTACTTATTCTGAATTTTGACTTGGATAAATAAACATTCACCTCTTGTATAGAGTTGCACAGATCTTATACCATCTCTCAGATTCTGGATCTCTCTAAAATTTAAATCATTAAAACAATCAATTTTGTAACAGAATAAAACCAGAGTTAGCTACATTTTTCCTCTGTGGAAGGTATCAAAAACAAGATAATATTTTGTGTCTTTAAGAAAAGCAACCAAAATATAGATTCCCAACAGATGTTAAAAATTAACCTAACTAGATTCTGAACATGACATCTTGAAATAAATAGTCCAATAAGTAAGTCTGACACATGGAAAAACTATGAAAAATCAGTAGGCATGAAAATAATTTGTCTCATAAAGCTCAATGCTAAGGTCTGGATATCCTTTTGGGGTTTAAAAGACTCCAGAGTCAAACCATTGTATAAAATACAAGAAAAGTACAAATAAACCTTTTAAGTGACTTTCTCCCCAACATGATGAATGTAACAATCAAATGAAATAATCATGAAACGTCAAAGCACAAAATACATTTCCAGTGTGCACAAATAATCTAAATAAGGATCTCTAAGACCCCAACAGTACTACTATGAAATTCCTCTTGAACCATAATCAAGCCCCTGGTCCAAAATGTGATGATATAAATAGCATTGACTTTATATGCTGCTTTGTGAATTTGTGGCATAATTTGGAGCCCTGGAGGAGTAGAGCTCCTTTCTTCCCAAATCACCAATGGGTGCCTTTTGTTTTCCTTCTGCTTGGATTCATGAAAAATTTCTAGAGATGCCCAGGGCATCACACTCATGCCGCCTGCAGACTGTGTAACACAGAGAACTTTCATGCCTATGAAAGATCCCTGGGGAGTCCTCTCTGCAGCAGAGTTTGCCTAGGTTCACAAATTCTCTCTTGTACTTCTGTAAATATCAGGAAGAGGTAAACATGGAGAAAGGAAAAAAATGCAAGAGCATAGTAAAAGCATGTTAATGAGGAACACTAGACTGGATTTGAGAAGAAAGAAGCTTTTGCTTAAATACCAAGGGGCAAAAAAGAACCTACTGATAATAAACTCGCTAAGTTAGAGTACTGAATGATTTTTAAAAGAAATAATGGTCCTAAAACCATTTAAAACTGAATATTGATGAAACATACAGAAGACTTCACAAAAGACCAAAGTAACAACAGCTCCTACAGCCAAATGCAGTCTTGATTATTTATGTTTTTAACTTACTATTTTCTAAGACATTCTCTGAAACTAAAAATATCTAATATTTACATAGTTATTATTTACCAGACCTCACACTGTGTACTTTAAGTATACTAACTCTTTATCCTCATAATAACCCTACAAAATAACTGCTGTTATCATCTCCATATTGTAAATGAGGCACTAAGAAGCTAACTGACTGGCCCGAAGCCATAAGGAATTGAGCAGTGGAAAGAGTAGAGACGAGAACATAACTCCAGCATGGATCTCTTCTTGTGCAGAGATTCATGTACTTGGTTTAAAACATCACCCAAGTTTTAATTACCTAAATCACCCTTCAGCAACTGTTATACATGGTCAAATAAAGCAGAATTATGAAATAGGTGAGATTGGTCTGGTTTGTGCCTTTCTCCGTCTCTTCTCAGGACTCAGGTACTCATTAGAGTGCTCTTTCCACAACCCTTAGCAAACAAGGACTCCATATGTTTCTACCTTCCCCCATAACAAAATGTGCCACCAGTTTAAAAAGTGACTTAATAAGCGTAATGCAATGAAGTACAAGTGACCAGAGCTTTCTATATAACCAGCGTGCACTAAGTATTTATGGAATGGCTATCAATAGTAGTCATTGCTTTTCTCAAGAGTATCTTATTGACTTTCCAATACCAAAAGCTGTAGGGCTCTGTAGCAGATAGGTTTAAAACTTTTATATTGCTTTCAAATAATAATAATTTCAAATAATGATCCCGTATAGTTTGCAAAACTAATCTTTCTTGTCTGTGCTCAAAGTTAGTTGTAAATTTTTTAAGAGAAAGGAGAGAAAATGGGAAAGAGTGCCTGAATGTTCCTGAAGAAAATAAAAACAAAGACGAGTGTAACTTTGGATAGGGTGATGGGTAGTGGAAGCCACTTCTAGGTTAAAGGGTAAGAGAGTGAGGAAAGTCACTTCTGCAGGTGGAATTTTCAACACCACAGCATTCCACAGAAACTGAGAGCCAGCTCAGCAGGGAACATCTGCCAGTTGTTTCCAAATGAAGGAGGATCATTTTCCAATGAGAAAACAGTGATGAAGGATCACCTTGGACTGGGAATAAAACTGAATTTTCACAGTGCCAACCTCAGGTTTACTTTTTAAATATTCCATCAACATTTGGATACACAGTGAGAGAGAGAGAAGCAGGAATGCAGTTCCTCAGAATTAAAAGCATATTGAAAAATAGTATCATTAAACCTTTACCTAATTTAACGGAAGTTTTATTAGGTTGAACCATATAAAGCTGCCATTTTTGTAATTCAAAAATGGTCAAATTGAGGCAATTTCATTTGGTTTACCCTAAAAGAATACGATGTACTAATCAATGTGTGGCTGTAAATCACAGTAATGCCTGATAGTTGAAAGTCGTACTTGGCCCATAATCTGATTTTGCCATGGTCACACAGCTGATGAATGGAAAGCATTCTGATTTGTAAGGTCTCCTTCCACTAGGCCCTACATGCCTTCCCTGGAGCATATATGCAGCCAGCAAATATGTGTAAAAACTTTTACCATGTCACTTTTTGATGTAAAAGAGTCACCTGCTATTTCTTGCCCAACTGTTGGCCTCAAAGCAACCAACTGGGAAGTTCTGAGTATTTCTGGGCTGAGTCAGATGGAAATTTTAAGAGAAGGCAAGGGGCTGGTGATAAGAAATGACACAGAGGAGTTACAGTACTTCTCAGGAGATTCTTCCGCTTTTTTCAAGAAAACAAATCTCTTGATAGACCATTTTAGACACCAAAGGAGCCAAAGGAGCCAGTCTGAGCAGGAGCAGCTGTGAAGAAGTCCCTGCAGACCTGCCTGTAGTCTCAGCTGCTCTGCCTGAATAAGGCCTGTCAGGAGTAAGCGAAGCCAGCATGGATGCAACTCTTTCCAGAAAATGGTCTAGGGTAGCACCAGATCATCTTGCATTCATCAGAAATACAAATTCTCAGGTCCTACCCTAGACAGCCAGAATCAGAGAGTCTAGGAGCAGAGCCCCTGAATCTGAGTTTCAGCCAGCCCTTCCAGTGACTGGATGCATAACACAGTTTGAGGAATACCATTTTAGGAAAAATGAATCATCCTGCTAGCAATAGAGAAGTTTGAGAGCAGGGAAGAGACCGAAGAATAGCGAAAGAATTTGAGTATCCAGAAGCACAAAGTAGGACTTCGCATCTGTAGGTAAAATCATGAAACTGTCCCTCACCAGGCATTGAGTTAAATGGAAAATAAGATTACAAATAATGGTAATAATTAATACTTACTGAGGAATTACAAAATGATGATGTCCCAGGTTATGGATTAAGTACTTTGTATAGATTTCATCTACTCCACAAAATATTTAAAAGATAAAAAAACGATTAAAAAGCTAATAAATATAATAAGGTATAGGTAAAAAATCATCTTAGTTTCATGCATTTAGCAAGTGATTTAACCTAATTCAAGTGAGGCAGTCTGATTCCACTCGGCGATCTGCCCCATTTCATGGGACTTCCTAATGCCTTCCAGCTTTCATTCCCATTGTGAAAGCATGCCCATCCTCTACACACTTTTCAATCAAAGCACTGTATCTCCCACAACAAGGTGAGAGTAAAGAAGTCTACTGTTCTTGCTGAGTTCTCTCCCAAAGCAAATACTTGCTAGTTTAAGGAAAAGGATTCATCAGAGAACAAAGGACCTAGCTCCACCTAGTGGATAAATTAGGTACCACTTATTTCATGGGCCTCTTGTGCAAAGGGCACAAGGAAAGTAGAATCTATTCCTGACAAACTAGTACAAAACTAGTAAACCTAGCTACAAGCAAAGATGTGCTGATAAACTATACTCTATTTCTGGTCATCATCCTATACTGTGAGCAATGACACATTCAGAGGAATGCATGAAAGGACTTACCCAACTAGAAACCCCAGTCCTCCCAGTATCTTTATGCACTGCTTTCCCATTTTATAAATGAACACCTTACTGTTTGACTTCTTTGTACCTTTCTGGTAGGAACAGGAAAAAAAGTATTATACATTCAAGTAGGAAATGCTAGTTTTTCTTCACTGCCACAAACCCCAGTTAGGTTTCCTTAAATAAGGTACCTTGCATTCCTGCATACTATTCTGAGAAAAAGAATAGAAGGCAGGAAATGGTTCACAGCAAAGTAAAGTAATTAGCTTTAGTTTGGCTAATGACACTTAAGTAAATGACAGAATTTTTTTTTAACCAGACTACCTGCCTCCAGGTACAGACTCCTGAAGAAATGGAGCCACTGCCTCTGTTCATGCCCATGTCACTCAGAATTGTTCAAGGGAACTTCTTGTGGTTCTGTGATCTTCACTCACCAAACAAAACTCCAATCTGTTCAAGCCACTCACAGCAACATTTTTCAGCTTGTAGAAGTTATTAGCTTGAATAATGGGGTTCTATGCTGTCTCAAGCCCAGGGGACACTGGATTAAACGAAGTAGTTCCTGTTCACCAAAACCCAGAGCTTCATATGCCATTTAGAAAATGTACCTTCAAAACAAAGATCTAATCCTCTTTGAATGGTATTGACCAAGGTATTTTTGTGTCCTTCGGTATTGGCTAACGGTGCTTTCTTTCTCCTTTTATGGTACAATCTCCTTTACGACTGCTGGTTGTGAAACATGCAATGGTTGACCCTGACCTAGAGTGGTTGGTGAGCTTATCACAAACTCTACTCACATGCTGCACACTTTGAAATGCTGTGTCCAAACAGACTATCTGTATCAGCACTAGAATTTTAGTAACCAGCAGTTAAAATAGCCATGTCTTCCAAAATAAAGTATTTTTTAGGAAAATGAAATTTTCATTGCAATTTTTTTTTATCCTTACAGATAGTTTATTCTCACTGGCTAATTCCTTCAGCTCACAGAAATTAGAGGTCTTCCCAGCTTTCCCAGACAAGACAGAAAATCTCTTTACCTCAGCTCCAAAGCTGAGTGTCCTGCTTCTATTTCTATGCTTACTCTGGTGGCTCTCTCCTGGTGGAAATATTGATTTTTCTCTTCAGTAGTTAAGAATGCATTGTGTGTCTGTGAACACAGGCTGTAGAAATTCAAGGAGACCTAAAATGCAGTCCCTGCTCCCAAGGAGCTTAGATTCTTATCTCTAGTATTGTTCTTATCTGCCCAGCTACTTGGTTTTATTCATTGATTGTAAAGGTCGAGGATCATTAGTGATCACCTGCCCTCTGCAGCAGCTCCCAACAGACCCTGCACTGGCTCTGCCCTGGATTTTCCCATGGCTTCTAGCTCACCCGCAGAAGCCATCTCTGGTCCAGGGTTCTCACTGAGCAGTGCTGAAGCTGCTAGATTGCTTGACTGTGTCTACTTTTCAACTTTTGCCAGAACAAGAGAGACAGAGTGAAAGGGAATAATACCCTGATATTCTGGAAAGTTTAGAAACAAAGAAATTGTCACCCATTCCTCTTTGTTCCACACTATTAGACTCTAACTAAAGTCAGAGAGCAGCTGCAGTACCAGCCTAATGACAGCCTGAGGCAGTGCCCTTCACAGATGTCCGCAAGGAGCCCAGGCAGCCACCACCTGACTGGGAGGTCATACTCTGGAAATCCCCACCCAGTAATAGAACTCCAGTTCATCCTTACAACTCTTCCTGTCTCCCCCACGTAGGATTTTATTTTATCATTCTAATTTGACACATATGCCTCTTTATAAATCACACCCAGAAGAGAAGGAAATTCCTTCTTCTTTGTCTCCCTACTGAGACGTTTAGTCCCATTTTCCATGGGCTCAGAGGCCAGATATTTAATGCAATTATGAATCTGACTAGAACAAAACTACCATTTCTTACCTCACTTCTAAGAGAAATAGCAATGCCTAGAGCACAGATTTAGGCACTCAGAGAAAGCGAGTTTGCTGACTGAAGAAAGGAACAAGTTCAAGCTTATCCTGCCTTCTGATACACAAACTTTGAAAATGAAAGTTTATGAATTGGAACTTCTTTTATTTAGGCATTGACTGAATGATACTCTAAACCCACTGAAAGTACAGTGTAACACTATCTCATCTTCAGCAAGACTCCCAGAAATAAATTGACTATATGACAATTCAGGAAGGTCCAGCGTCTCAGACACGCTCAATCCGTACATTCCATGAGCTTGAATCTCTCTGCACTTAATGCACGTATTTCCAGTGCCTGTGGTCGTTTAAGCATGAGGGTGGGAACAAAAACTGGGCATAAGTTTGCTAATTAAAATTTGTCTAAGTCCAAGTTAAGCACCTGACTCATTTGTCTCTTCTAGCGAATGATTCTTCCTAATATTACTGCAAAATAATGCCTGCTTTGATTTGTTTCTATTTATCCATCTTTGATTGTAAATGATTTTGCTTAAATTTAATCTACCAGTTCATGAGATAATTTATTACCTGAGATCTGCAAAGTGGCTCCATTTACTATTATTATATTCATGTCATTTTTCCAAAACTTCACTCTGGAATATTATGACAAAACAGCAAGAACATAATTTTAACACACATAAAAATTATTACCATGCAGCTGTGCAAGTATTTCTTTCCTGTACTGAAGTCCACAATCAATTCTATTTGGGTACACTGCACAGAGAAAGTAATAATTTAACACCCCTTGGTTTTTCTCCCTCTTCCTGAAATCTATTGAGGAGGTTGTTAAAGGCTCAAAAACCTAAGCTTTTTGCCAAATATCTGCAACAGTCCGTCTGCAAAAACTTGAACGAAATAATTAAGAAGCTGCTTAAACAACCATTTGCTACAAACCAGATTGAGGGATTTGAAACATGTACAAATATTTTTTAAATAATGCCCCAAAGGGGAAATTCATACTAATAAGTGAGGCCTGCTGCAGTTCCTGCTGCTGCCTCTGCACCCCCGGAGTACACATGAGTAAACAGAAACAGGTTCCAACATTTTTCATCTTCCCTAAGGTATCTGAAAGAAATACTCTGATTTTAACTGCTACAAATCTGGGGCAGAGCCTTTTCTAATAAGATTCCATAATCTTCACAGCACAATACTCTCTATGTTAAGGTAATCCTACGACTCATAATTCCCCAGCCATTAGTGTGCCAGGGCAAACTTCTGAGTCTCAGATAACATTAAGGCTGTGGTTTATGCCCTGATTGATAACACAGTCAATGGAGGCAACCTGTCCCAGAGAAAGGATCCAAAAAGCTTTGCATAGTGTTTACGATAAAGATAACCTCCTGGCTGACATCTACAGAGGAAAACCTTTGATGGATGAAAGAGGCTGTAAGATCCTGTGCACCCAGATAGCTCTGGCGAATTGTTCGCATGTCATTCTTTAGACAATTATAGCACTTTAGTCATTCTATTTGGTCACAAATGCTTAACTGATTTTAAAGCAATATATTTTGCAGAGAATATTTGATAAATATAATGAAATCATTTTTATGCTAGATCTTAGGGGACAAGCCAGGAAAATGCTATTAAAAGACAATATTTCTTTATTACACATCAGAATAGGCCCTGGATTGTTACAGGAGCCTGGGTTTAAATGAAATGTTTAAAAGCCTCTAAGACCAATAAATTCTCTAATTGATTGGTACTCAATGTGTGGCCAGCAGCCTCAGTGTCACCAGCACTTATTAGAAATACAGGATCTCAGGTCCCACTCTATACCCACTGAGGTACAATCTCATGAACATTAACAGATATCCCCTCTCCAAGGATTTCCATGCACACTGAAGTTTAGGAAGTGCTCCTCCATTCCACGTGAGGACAAGTCACAGGAAGGGGTGTGATGTGGCACAAGTGACCTAGTCATTCCACGTCTCTAACCCCCTACCCATTCCCTTGTGGCGGTGACTAGCAGACCTAGATTGGAATTTAAATGACTCATGTCTCTAAGTCAGTAAATACACAGAAATACCACACCTTGGAAGAAAGGAACAAGGGAAAGCACTTGCACAAAATGTAGTAGAAGACAGTGATGGTTTATTGTGAAAACCCTTAAATTGGATCAGAATAACCTGGTGCATGGAGTATGTGCAGAGAACTCTGCATACCCTGAAGTCTATCAACTCCGCACCTGCACTTACAAATTTAATCTACCATGATTCCATCCATTCCTCGTAGACTTCACCAGGATTTTAGGAAATATTCCAATTTAAATCAAGGTTCGTTATTATCTATATAAGGTCAAAATGATATATCTAAAGTGAATAGAAGAAATAAAATATTCTTTGGATATTGACCTCTTGATACACTTGTGAAGTCCGTGGTTATACAGACTGTGGGACAAGTTTCTGTTTGTAACCACCTTAGAGATTAATGGTAGCTTTGAGACTCTTCTAACTGATTGAACGTTAAGTTTCTGAGCTACAAAACGAACTTCCCTAGACACCTTTAAAAGACCAATAAGCAGAATAAATATCAGCTTGCTTATCCACCTCTGCTACAAACTAAGGTGGAATGCCTTGTGCAGGATGACAAAGATCAAAGGGACTGGTGTAACCCCGAAGAGACCCCTAAAAGAGTATCCTTTGCTGAACAGAAAATATTTAACTTCCAAGTGGCAACTTTTTGGGACAGAATCTACTGAACTGTTCTATTGTTGGTCAAAGAGACTATGTATGCAATTTGACTATTTCCTTAGAATATCAAAGAGCCAGAATTTATCAGCTTTTATGTTTTGCAAGAAATGAAAAATATGAGAACTGGATACTTTTATTTTTGCAATGTTGTGTCAATTAAGACTAGCTCTAGGGTCCTCTCAGTCTTTTGCATTCCATCAGGACAGCTGGAGGCTGACCTGGATACAGCACAGTGCTTCTGTAAAAGGGTATAAAGGTCTAACATAAACAATAGGGCTCAAATCTTTCCAAAGTTATTATATTAACATACAAAATATTTTCCAGCCAAACTAGGACATTAGACCACGAGAAAAGACCCCAAAAGAAAGTTTATTATTGTTTTGGTCCATTCTTCTGGAATCGTTGTGCTGGATAAAATTGAGTAATGACATCTATCATCTATTTATATGTTGTTTATACTTAACAAATCACTGTCACATACACTATTTTATTTCATATACAGAAGGTATCTGTAAGAAATGTTTTCAAATACCTGTATTATAACATAAAAAACTCAAATTCCAGAGCACTGCCCAAATTCTCATGGGCAGGTCAATGCTACACTTAACTAACCTAATACTTTATTTTATATGTCAAATTGACCGAATCATAAGATGCCTAGCTATCTAGATAAACATTGTTTCTTAGTGTGTCAGTAAGGATATCTAAAAAAGCTTAGCTTTTGGGCTAGTGAACTGAATACAGTAAGTGGCCCTGCCCAACATGGATAAACATCATACAAGTCACTGAGAATCTGAATAGTACAAAAAGGCTGGAGAAGTGAATTCAGAGGGAGGCTGAATTTTCTGTCTGCCTGATTGCTTGAGCTAAGATACAATACTGATCTCTTTCCCTCTGCACTCCTGGCTTTCAGCCTTTCAGATTTGGCCTTAAGCCTACACTGTTCATCCACTAGCTCTCAGGCTTCTGAACTATATCATCATGTAAACAGCACATTGGAATTTTCAGCTTCCGTAACTACATGAGCTAATACCTTATAATAAATTTCTTTCTAGATGTGTTCTATTGTTTTGGCTTCTTTTGAAAATTAAAATACATTAAAAATGGAATATAGCAACAGTCTCTCCTTAACCCCTCCTAAAGAAATTAAAAAATAGAGTTGAATTGTAAATAAAGAAAAATTAAAGCCTTCAGGCAGTGTCATCACTTAGAATATTGTCACTGTGAAGAGTTCTATCTCCAAATATCCCTCTCTCCATACTTTAGAATATTATTCATCTCTAAGAATCCACCCAAGGATTTCCTCTCTCTTGAAGCTTTCCTTGATGCCACGTCCAGAAGTGAACAGCCTTTCCTTTGAACTTGGACAGTAGTAATACGGACTGGACACGACTTGCTCATCATCATACAATACCCTGATGAAGCCAACGTCCTTTCGATTTTTAGGACAGTTGGAGAGAGGCTCTCACTGACAAAATTAGAAGCTCTCAAGACTCATGGGTTGATGAAAAGGAGAGTCCTCCATACCACTGCAGGAAGACGGGATAAGAATGCATTAAAGACTGTAGCTTGTATCCCTTGGAGACTACACTTTGGATTCCAAACTAGTCCTTTGTCCAGCCAGTTCTTTAAGGGATTCCTAACTGCAGGATGCTTCTAAAAAGGACATTAACCTTGGTCTATCCTTTTATATAGACTGTATTCATAGCTCCTGGAAGGCAGGACTTTATCAGGTAGTTGTCTTTTCTGAGGTGTCTTATTAACTAAGTTTCATGGTCACTAGTCATTCAAAGCGATCCTTCTACTTCACCAGCCATTTTTCCTTCCTATTCTTGGCTGACCTTCTATTCCTGGCCTTCACATAGTAGAGCGGCCAGGTCTCAGTCTTCAGAACTCTCCTCTATCTTCACTCCCTACCTATGAACTCACCCATACCTTTAAATGAACTGTGATACGCTGACAGTCTTCTCTAACTTCCAGCCAGAACATCTCTCTTGGGTTCTGAACTCACTTCTTTTATTCTATTTTGACATCTCTGGGCCACCTAGTAAGCATCTCAAATTTTAAATGTCTATAAGCCAATTCCCCACCATGTTTCCTAACCTCATGTCATCTCAGAGAAGTTCCATCCCCACCCCAGGTGTGCAGGTCAAACTGTAATCCTTGACCTTTTTCTTTACCTCACTTTTCATAGCCAATCTTTGAGCAAATCTTACTGCTTTTTACTTCAGAATCCTGCTTCTCTCGGTTGTGATCCCTATCAACCTAGTGCTAACTATTTTAGGTTATTGCAAGGCCTTGTAACTATTTTCTGTTTCCTATTTGGCTTTTATGCACTTGATTCCCTACACAAGAGATGAGGCAATGCTAATATTAATTTCAAATTGTGCTTCTTCTCAAAAAGTCACGGTACTGCTAGTCACTCAAGAGACCTTATAATCTGCCCCTTTCTCTCCTCTTTCCTGGTTTCTTTGACCTGCATTTTCTCATTCATTTCTCTAACTGTACTGGCAATATTGTTGTTCTTCTGGAAAATCAAACACACTCTCCTCAGTATCTGAAAGGGCCTGATTTTTTCTTCTATATGAAAACATCATCTCCAAGGTCTCTTCATTGTTTCCTGCCTCACTTTATAAACAAAGTGAATTTCATATGCCACATGATTGGAGTGGCCTTCTCTAATTATCCTGCCTGAAAATCATAACTTAGTGGCCCCAACCCACATTCTTTCCTTAAATTCTTTACCATTAGCTGAAATATATTGTAAACATACCTGCTCACTTATGGTTCCTGTTTCACTTCATAGGAATCTGAACCTTATCTATACTTGCAGGCTAGGAGTAGGGGGCACATAGTAACTATTAATAAATGTATATCGATTAAATTAATGACGATTATTCTATAACTTTCATTTTCTCCTTCTCGTCATCATCACTGTCTCATAGAGCCTTGACCCAGGGCTTTCCCTAGGAAAAGAACACGGTTGCTGAGGACTGAGGGTTTGCTATTGTGAGAAGATGGGAATGAACGCAAATCTCTGCTTCCTTTTAAAGTATCCATGGGTGTACAATGCCATGATTTAGACCGAAAGCCCAGAGTAAGTTATAGGAAAATGGAAAAGCTACTTCCACCCACATCACCGCTCTTAATCAAGATGATACTGATTTTGTTGTTTTTAAAGGAAAATTGAAGATAGCACTGCCCACTAAATAACACATAGAAAAAATGGCTATGTGATTTAATCTACAGAAATTTTTATAGCCTAAAAAGTGGTGAAACTAAAATGTTTGAACCTAAAATATAATTCTCAAAAATGATGGTGTCTGTTTTGTATTATCCTTAACCAAAAAAAAAAAAAAAAAAAACCTGTAAAATTAGTTAATGTCTGGTTTGTTCCAGCTCTTCTTCACTTCTTGCCATCCTACTCCTACATGAAAATTACAGCACCACCAATCATAACTTTAAAAAAATTACTAGGTCAAAATAGTTTCTGGTCATATTATGTCATCATCTACATTTGTTTCATTTTCTTAAAGTCCCATTTGCAAATTGTTCCTGATACCAAATAACCATAAACGATTAAGCACATAATAATTGTAAATTCAAAAATCTACATATGGGATTAGCTCAATTACTCATTTTGTGAATAATTTAAGCCTCCAAAGAAATGTACATCCCACTGCTGTGTTATTTATTTTGGAATTATAAATACAGTAAAGCTGTATTTATACAGGCTCCACCAATTTGGCATTTGAAGAAATTCAGACAAGGTGAAAGCTGAAAGTTATCTTTGATTAGGATGCTCCTCTAATAGGATGAATAGATTAATCCTGCAGCCAAACATAAAGAATAAAATTGAGAGTAAGTAGTATTGAAGAAACCTTGGAAATAACAGGAACAGCCTTTTTTTAACCTAAACTAAAAAGATACTCAAATATTCACTCAATTATGTGAGTATAATTTACTAAAGTATCCAAACTAACAGTACAGTCTTTTTGACTTTGTCTCAAACATTCTCTCAAATCTTTCCTCTCATTTTTTTACTCTATAAATATCAGCACGAACCATATAATTTATACTGATTTATAACTATTCTGTTATTAGTAGTAGTTTCAAAGCAATAAGCTACATTACATTTCTTTTAAAGTACCATAAACTAGATCACTTACAAAGTACAGAAACATGTTTGTCTCGGTTTTGAGGCTAGGAAAGCCTGGTGACAGCTAGGAATGTTCTGGACCACAGATGGCATCTTCTAGCTGGTCCTGGGAAGGGAGTAGCAAGGCAGTTCTCCGGTTCCTCTTACAATTGCATTAATAGATTCCCAAGGCTTCAGCCGACACCTGGAGTTAGGGTCTCAACAGCAACCTTGGGAGCACACAAAAGTCCAGACCATGCCAACAATTAAGTTCTGTAATTCAATACTGTTAGTTTAGAATTGTTCTTTCTCATTTAGTGGAAATTGTTAATGTGTTGGTACAAAAGAATTCTATACGTGAACACAAAGAACTTTAAAGATCACTAAGAATTTTTTAATTTTGTGTTTAGGGGTATTGCACTTAAATATAATACAATTTCTACATAACTTTCTTTTCAATTTAATGTAAGCATATTTTAGTGAATTTGCTTTTCTTTTCTTTGAGACACCAAACTGCTTGCTTTGAAAATTAAAAAAAAAAACAACTTTCAAATTAATAACATTCTAACCTCCATGAAAATTATACACTCTAAATTTCACTGACTTACTAATATAAATAATGCCAGTGCTTCAGTGTGACTTTAGTAAGGACAGGCTTTCAAAACTGCTAATTAACTTGGAAGATTTTGCTTTAACCCTCCCATTTAAAAAAATGTGAAATATTGCTTGTCGTTGACCTTGAGTACTTAGCAATTCATTACTTATTACCTTGTTATTCTTACACTTTGAAACACCTCAAAGAGCCACCAAGCCCACATATCAAATAATTCAGGCATAAATCAAAACCATCCCAGCACACACAATGTTAGGATATGGAAAAAAAGTGTATTTTGCACCTGACGGTCAACAAGCTAGCAGTTTGCTTTTCCAGAAGGGAAGGGAATTTCAGTGACAGGAGTCCTCTGAAACCTTCTGTGTCTGCTTCCCTGAGATTCAAACACGGTCTTGTTCTTTCTCGCAGAGCCTGAAGGCTTGAAAGTCATCCAAGAGCCCAGGACCAATCTAAAGTAGATTGGCTTATACCCAAATTTAATGAAACTTCCTTAGAGGGAACTGATTTCCCTCATTATCCTCTGTGTAGATAATATGTGGAATTAATTCTCCTTCACTAAGTTATCATTACATCAAGCAGACAAACACAGATATAATGTTATTAAAAGTAATGGAATGAGTTCAGTCACTGTTAACTTTAATGGTTTGTATCCTCTCCAGTATCCCAGAGAAATGCCTCTATCTCACTGCTTAAGCAGATTAAAGGTCAGGGTTAAGGTCACTAATTTCATGCTCACTAGAGACAGATCTATTCTCTTTCAGGCCTGACTCCCTCGGAGTACTGAAGAGAGCTGGGAGGAGCACACATAGCTATACCAAAAGATTTCTTTCTAACTTGGTGGTGACAGGTATGTATTTCACAATAATAAATGTGTGGAAATGCAATTTTATTTTTGCAATAAAATTATTAAGGATTATGCATGAGATATTTAATTAACATTTGTTATGAATTTTTCCTTTCTGGGTCTTGGAACTGGTGTTTCTTTTTTAATATTCAACAATCATACTTACATGCTTATTAGTATTCAGTGTGAGTAAAGACTGAGCAGGTAACACCTCTACTTTCTAAGCATCAATCTTGTTGCTCATTTTGTTGAAATAAAACCTAATCAACCTTTTTTGCTGCATAAAGCATCTTGGCAGTACAAAAAAAGGAACAGGAGAACAGTAAGCTCCATGTAAGAGATACACATATGCATGTATTAATGAATGCATATTCTCATATATGTGTGTGTGTCTGTGTGTGGGGTTTCATTCACTTGATGAGCATGGATTGAGCTTTTACTCTGTGTTAGGCACTGTATTAATGTTAAGAATACAGAGACAAAGGATAAAGGCTTTGTGATCATAAATTAATAACTGAGGAGAGGGAAAGATTTAAGTAAATATCAACAACAATTATAATTGCATAAAGGCTGCTCAGTGCAAAAAACAAGTTCCTAGGGGTAAAACAGTAAGAAGAAAAATAAGACTTCCAGCCAAGATACAGTAACATGAACCAAATTTCTTCACCTGTTTGAAACAACTAAAATGCCAGACAAAATATGTAAAACCATAATTGTCAACACATTAGAAATGAAGGTAGGTGATCTTTGCAATACATGAAACAAAGGGCCCTACCTAAAAAAGACCCAGGATATTTACCCAAGAATGTGTCCAGGTTGGGATACACAGAGAAGGAACCAAATAGAGCCTGGTGGACTCCCTGGAGTAAAGAGACTAAGATGCAGGGCCAGGGAAGTCAAGATTACTGGTGTCTACAGGCAGAATCCCTGAGAAAGAGAAACACAGGAAGAGAATTCTAGGGGAACTGAAGATGGTTCCTACACCGAGCAGTTAAATACTGAAGAGCAAATTCATGTAAGGAAACTGCCTAAAGGCCAGGAAAGGAACAACTCAAAGGGTCCGAGGTGACACGACTCAGGAATCATGCATGGCCAAAGATCACACTCTTCTTCATGTTCTTTCAAAATGAAAAACCTCATCATTCACTGATACCGGTTAAAACACGAATAGTGTTGCCTCCCGAGTGGTGACAAACACTGCCACAGTTTCTCCTAACAAATATTCAAGGCAAGACCCTATAGAATTAACCTATTTTTAAGTAACTTAAACAAATTCAAGTATAAAGCTCAAAAATATTTTTAGAAATACAATACTCACCATTCATTAGGGAAAAGTTCAAAATGCCTGACATCCATAAGAAATTTTCAGGGATGCAAAGAAGGAAACTACTACCTGCGGTGAAGAAAAACATTAACTCAGATATGACACAGATGGTATTAAAACCACTATTATAATCCTATTTGACATATTCAAAATGTAGAGAAAAGATTGAACATCTTAGGTAAAAAAACATAACAAAGATACAATTTGAATTCCTAGAAATAGAAATTATAATGTCTGCTTTGGAAAATACTGCTGGGAATAATGGCAGATGACATTTCAGATAAAAAGATTAGTAAACCTGAAGACATAGTGATAAAAAATGATACAGAATAAAAGACAACATACAATGAACAAAACATCAGTGAAATGTAAGACCATTTCAAGTGACCATTATATGAATAACTGGACTCTGTAAAAGAGAAAGGACAGAAAATTTTTTTTAAAACCTGACAAATTGTGAAATTTGATGAAAACTTTAAGCTCTACTTCCAAGAAATTAAGAAATTTTATATATTAGTCAAGTACATACATGGAGATACATATTAAGAGAGAGAACACATACATATAAAGAAGGAAAGCCACAGAAAGCCACATATGAATAATTACACTCACACACATACATGTAAAGAAAACAACACTGAGGCACATGATAAACCAAATATTTACAGCCAGTTATAAAAAGAAAATCTTAGAAGAAACAGAGGGAAAAAGACAAATGAATGGATGATAACAATTTCTTGTGAAAACATAAACTAGAAGACAGTAGAGCACATATTTAAAACATGAAAAGAAAAAACTTTACCTAGAATTTGCTAGCCTGCAAAAATATATTTCAAAAATAAAAGAGTATTAAGGGTTTTTTTTAAATATGCAAATGCTTTCTTTACCAGCAAAAAGAAACTTTAATAAATGTTAAAGGAAGTCCTTTAAGCAAAATGAGAATCATGTTAGATCTACCCAACAGAATAAAGAGAAATGAAAGTAATTAATGCATGGGTAAGCATCAAGGTTTTATTTTTATTACTAAAATCCCCTAAAAGATAATTGATAAAATGAAAACAATAACATTGCATTGTCAGGTTTAAAATTATATTAAGTACAATGTATTACAATAGCAGCACAAAATGTACACTATAAACACTGAAGCAACTACTTAAATGTCAAAATCAAGAGTTTCAGTTAATAAACAATTAAGAGTAAAAATAGAATACTAACACACTGAAAGAAGAGATCAAGTATACACAGGAAAAATGAGACAAATAGGAAATAAAGAATAGGTAGAGATACATTTAAACCAAAACATTAATAATTACATCAAAAGTAAATAGTCTAAGCATACCACTTGAAATGCAAAGACTGTAAAATTTAATAAAAGAGAAATGACTGCATGGTACCTAGAAAAAATCCATGTTAAATATAAAGACACAAGTAAATTAAAAGTACAAAAATGAGGAACAAATGGGGAAATCAAGAAAAATAGGAGTAGATACACTGATGTCAAACAATTTAAATCTGAGAGATGAAGTGAGTGGCCCAAAAACCTATGAAATAGCTTGGATTTTTAATTCAAAATCTTCCCACAAAGAAAACATTACATCCCCATAGCATCCTTGTGTATTAGTCACAATCCATTGCACAATGCCTACATTTAAAGGAAAAGAGACATACTTTGGCTCACAGTTTCAGGGGACTCAGTATAGAATCAGTTCATTCCAAAGCAGAAACATCAATCCATAAGGGTGTGGTTGGGCAAAAATACTTAGTTCATGGCAGCTGGAAAGCAGAGTAGAAACAGTGACAGAGAAGAATTGGTGGAGGATGAGATATAGCACCCAATGTCACACCTCTAGCACTCAATCATGCACACCTGGAAGTGTGTTTTACTAATGCTCACAGTGGCTCCAAAGTCAATCAAGTTGACATAATTTAACCACCATATTTCACAGTATTGATTGGCCGGTTCCATGGCAGCTATGTTATTGTGGAAGGGCATAGCAGAGGAAAGCTCTTCAAACCAGGGTTGCTAGGAAGCAGAGAGAAAAGTGAGGCACTGAGGAAAGAACGCCCCTTACAGGTCATACTCCCAGTGATCCACCTCTAATCAAACCCCAACCCATATTAACAAATCATCAACAAGTAATCTGATGAGTATAATGCCCCCATAACCCAACTGCCTTCCAAACACATGTGAGTTTTAGGGGGGTATTTTAGATCTGGACCCCCAAAAGACTCATGTCTATCTCATTACACAAAAGTCCATTTATTTCCTGAGAGTTGTTAAAGTTTTAACAGTTCCAATATTGCTGAAAAATCCAAGTCCAAAGTCTCTAAGATTCAAGGAAAATGCTTAGATGTGGGGCCCTATGAATATCAAAATGAAAGTTAAATACTTCCAATTAACAATGGCAGGGGGTAAATATTACCATTATAAAAGAGAAAATCAAGGAATAGAAAGGAATGGGACTAAAGTAAGACCAAAATCTAGTAGAGCAAATATTAAGTGCTGTATCTCCCAGCTCCCAGGGCAAGCTGTGGTGGGACATTACCTCCAAAGAGTACGGTCAGCATTACTGTCTAGCACTGCCACTTACAGCCCACGTCACCTCTTTCTAGGGGTGGCTCTCCTCACTGCCTGAGTTTGCCTCAGCAAATATTCCACATCCCTGGCATCTCAAACCTCTTAGGACCCCCAGTTCACTTTGTTACATGTTTATAGTGTATGCAGTTTGCAGTCATTTTAGGGAGTGGATATGTGTACATATTACAGTTTTAGTCTTTTTAAAAAAATTTCTCTCCCTTTTCCTCCTGTCTCCTTCCTTCTTCCTCTAAATCCCTTTCCCCATTTTCATTCTTGCTGCTATTACCTATTAATCTTATCTCATGTTTATGATATAATGTTTACATTCATTTGGGTCATTAGGTACCTGTACATGCCACATTTTTATTCTATTTATCTCCCTACCCTTTCCTCTCTCCTCTTGCCCATATTTTCTTGACTTCTTCTCATTTGCAAAAGATATATTCCCTTGTCTCTTTCTACTGATCTCAATCCTTTACTGTGTTCTTTGTTTGTACTTTGCCTTACTCAAATGAGAGGTGCTACATGGTAGTCAAGCTTGTGTGTCTTGCTTCAAACATCATTTTGTTTTTTTAGGTGCAACAATTTTCTTACAAATGTTCAAATTCATCCTTTATAGCTGAGAGTACTCATTATGCAGAGATATTGCAAAGTTTTTATCCAATTGTTGGATGATGGGTATACAGAATCCTTTCATGATTTAGCTATTATGAATTATACTGATATAAACATTGGTACGTACATATCACTGTTTTGGCTTCATTCTCGTAACTTCACATATTTTCTTCTTAGGGACATACCACCATACCACAGAGGTCATCTTCGGAAATCTTGATGAATACACCTATGACTTTGTTACACTTTCATTCTGCAAGTCTATGAAAACTAACACACACACACACACACTCATGCACACACACACACACATGACTAGTACTAAATGGATGATGCTAAGATCTGCCACCACCCCAAGCAATAGTATGGTCCTCTTGAATCATGCCTGCAGAAGCTTCTAAAGATCTAAATGACTGAGCACTGTGAAAGGAATCCTGAAGAACCCAATATCTATATGCTCCTTCTTCAGCAGGGACCACATAGGATATCTTCTCAAATGAAAAATTTACAAGTTTGCACCCTTGAAGCTAGAAAGGACAGGGACTTGATGACTCCTGTGGTGCTTTCAAGTCATCTTTTATGTGGCCCTCGTGCAAAAAACCTTGGCTTTCTTTTAATAGTCATCTTTTCAACAACCATGCTCTCCATGGTTCCAACTCTGCAGGCACTTCCTTTATAATGCAACTGCAAACTGTTCAATGTAGATCTGACTAAATACAGCTAGCAGTACCCATGCCACAGCCTGAACATTCAACTGCTTTCAAATTTGTTCAACCAGATTGATTAGTCTACTTCCCTTAATCTCAGTACCCTGTAAAGTTTCATGATTTTGGCAAAATAATGACAAATTTTCTGCCTGGGTTTAAGAAACATGCCCTCTAGTACACATGAAAACATAATCTTTGTTCGTAACTGAAACCTTCTTAGCCTGGACTTTACTGCTTGCAGTAACATGAAATTATAGATTTCTGAGCACAAAAAAGAAGCTTCCAGCAAACTATACTATTGCATTCTAGGGTTTCTCTAGCTGACATCTCCAAACTGTCCAAACTCCTCCAAGGAAATTAGTTCCAAAGGCTCCTGAGTTACATGGTCAGGAATAGTTCTTGCTGTGGTTTCACTCTTCTTCTTCCAAAATATATTTTGCCCATTTTCTTATTTCTAGGACAAAATACCTAATATCCACAGCTTAAAGAATGAAAGATTTTTTGGTGTTGGCTTTTGGTTCATGGTCAACTGGTTTCAAATCAGAAATGGCATGGTGGAAGGCCATGGCAGAAGAAAGCTATTCAACCCATAGCAACCAGGAAGCAGAGAGAGAAGAGAGAAGCTAGGAACAAGCAGAGAGAAAAGAGAGAAGCTGAAAGAGGCTTGTCTCTTCCAGGCCGTGTCCCAGTGAACTGTCTCTAATCAAACCCCACTTCCTAACAGCAAGATAGCTCCAAACCCATCAGCAGACTAGCTCACTGATGAGTATAGTGCCCCCATGATCAAATCACCTTTTGTACATGTAAGACTGTAGGGGAGATGTATTTAGATCTGAACCAAAACATCTGCATACAACAGAGTTTCAATAGTTCCAGTAGTTTTAAAAGTCCAAGTCTACATTTGCTTTTAGATTCAAGGTAAATTCTGTGCTTTGAACATCTGCAAAAATTAAAAAAAAAATTATGTAATCCTGAGGCACAATGGTACAGCATGAACATTCTCATTCCAAAAAGGAAAGAAAAGAGAGATAGAAAAGTATCAGACCAAATCAAGACCAAAACCCCAAAGGGCAAACATTACATTAGAGCTCCATATCCAGCATTCTGGGTATATAATGGTAAGATATAAGTTCCAGAGTGCTTGGACAGCCTCAACCCTCTGTAATCTTTCTTGATACAGTCCACACAGCATGGTTCTTATGCTGGCTCTGCTTTTAGCTGGTAACTTTCCTCAGCAGATGTTTCGCATTCCTGGCATCTGAGTTGCTGGTTTTCATAAGGAACTTTTGGCTTAACTCCCACAGTTTTACACACTCTCTCAGGGGTTTTTCCCTTGGCCCTCCAGGTCTTCCTTAGAAATCCAGGCAAAAAAATTTCATGCATTTATGATCACATTCTAGATACAGGTAAAACCAGGATCAGCTGGACAATACCAAAGACTGCCACCAGCGTGGGCTATAACCAGGCCCCCACTGGACCATGGGTGCAAAGGCTTATAAGTGTCAAGATGGCCGAGTACAATGAAACAAATTGTGGGGAGCCAATTCTCTCAGCAGCCTCTTGAGCAGGAAACCCACAGAATCTCCTCTCAAACAAAAGATTTATATTTTTATCCTCTTGAGCCTGTAATAAAGAGTCTTTCTGATTTTTTAGATGACCTCAAGGCTATTTTCTTCTTCTCTCAGTTCCAAGTTATTGGTTCTTTAGTGACATTAATCTCTTCAGTAATTTTGGCATCAACTTTATACATGGTTCCTGTTGTGGTTTTTGTTTGGATGTCTCTTTAAAGTCTCATGCAGTCATGGAGAGCAGGCTTTTTAGAGGTGGTTGAATGTAGAGTTTGTGACTGGTTCATGGTCCAATGCTGGGAATTAAGGGTGTGAGTGCTACACTCATCCTAGGGAGAGTAGCCTACGTAACATATGTGACGCTGAAAGAGGCTTGTCTCTTCTCTATCTCTTCTTGCTTTTGCCATCTTCTGTTGCTATGACATGTTGCCCTTCTGCCATGTGCGACACTGCCTTGCAGCCAGTTAATTATAGACTTAAACTTTTACAAACTATGATTTAAATAAACCTTTCCTTCTTTAATTTTTGGGTGTTGAGTGTTTTGTCTCAGCAACAAGAGAAAAATAACTAAAACAATTCTTTTGGGCCAAAATTGATTTTCAAGTTTTTGAAAGTTGTAGATTTTAAGGGGTGGTATTTGTTTTGTTTTGTTTTGTTTTGTTTTGTACTGGGAATTGTATTTTCCAGGCAGGTGCTTGTGCCACTTAACCATATTCCCAGCCCCTGAAAGTTGTGTTTTTACCTCTTTTTTTCATTGTAAATATAGGTAAAAGTAGCCAATTGTACCTATGTCACAGCCTGAATACTAGAATGCCTTAAATTTCATCTCCTTGATCAATACATCTATTTGACCTCACACAAACTTTAGGACATGGACAAAATGCATACAATTCTTAGTGAGAACATAATAGGCATGATCTTCAGTCTCATTTCCTGTAGTGTCCTCGTTCCCTCTAATACCTTACAAGGCTGGCCTTTTACCGTCCATACTCCTATCAACATTCTAGGCCTCTGAGTTTTAACAAGAAATCATCCACCAGGCTCTAGTTATAGCTTTTGAGACTTTCTCCAGCCTGACTTTCCAAACTCCCCTCATAAACCAATTCCACATGCTTTTAAACCACATCATCAGGCATCCTCACAGCAACAGTTTCACTTCTAATATGAATATTTTGGATTAATTAGCTTTCCCAATGCTGATGTATATCTTTAAAAAAAGATTTAACATGGCCACAATTCCATGGGATTCAGTCTGTATCTGGCTGGCTCCATGGTAGAAGGGTGTGGCAGAACAGACAGACTTAGTTTGTGGTAGCTGGTGAGTAGAGCATGCAAACAGAGCTTGAATGGACAGGGCAAAAGACTACAACACCTAAGGTCATGCCTGTATGACTCACCTAGACACACTGAAAATGTGCTTTACTAACCCACACAGAGGTTCCCAAGAAAATCAAGTCAAAAATTTAGTTTAACCACCACAGCTGATGAATTATATCAGATATTTATGAAAAAAAAGTATGAATTCTCTGCAAACACAAAAAGTGGGACAAAATAATTCCCTTTAGCCATTACTTTTGTATCAAAACCAGACAAAAATATTTATAAGTAAAAGAAAACCTATATATTATGTACATAGATGAAAAAATTATAAATTTTAAACACATAAAATCCAAGAAAATATAAAAGAACAAAATATTTTGACCTATAGAGGTTATCTCAGTAATGTAGTCTTGTTTTTTCATTTGAAAGTTAGTAAAGGTCATCCACTATGTTCTCAAAATGAGAAAGAAAAGCAATATGTTCTTCTCTATAGATCAGAGAAAGCTTTTAAAAAGACCAAAATTCTAAAATATATGCCTGATTTTAAACAAAAATAAATCTTCCTCAAACAAGGAATTGAAAGGAATTTCATGAGCCTAATAAAAGGAGTCCATGTAAAGTCTATAGCTCATAGCATACTCAAATGTGAAAGCCTGAATGCTTTCCTCCTAAGATCAGTAAAATAATTTCATCTACCACCATTTCTATATGACACTGTACAGTTCAACAGTTAAGAGAAAAAGAAATGACAGTCATTCAGAATGGGAAGTAAGATCAAAACAGCCTTCATTCGTTGATAGCATAACATCTACTTAGAAACTCATGAAATCTATAAAAAAGTTGCAGACAGCTAGTAAGTTTAACAGGTTGCTAGATACAGAACTAATATATACAGCTCAGTTCTATTTCTTCAAACTAACAGCAAAATAATAGTGTATAATCCCATTTACAATAGCATAAAATTATTGGAAATACTAGAAGATAAAGCTAACAAAAGGTATATAACATCTATACACTGAAAATTACAAACATTTCTGAAATAAAGATGAGTTAAGTAAATGTAAAATTACATCATGTCCTTGACTGACAAAAGGATCTACAGTTTATACAGCAATGAAAAGAATCTGGAATAGTTAAACCAGTTTGGAATAGAATAATGCAGTTAAAAGTTGGCACTATTTGACATTATCAAGCTGTGTAATCAAGATAATGCAGTACTGGCATCAAGACAGACAAACAGATCAATGGAACAGAAGAGAGAGTACACACATAGGTACTCACACCTGACTAGTCAATTGAATAGCAACCCCAGGGCAAATATAATACAGTAGAGAATGTATAGACTATTACAGCATGGGGGGTGGGAGAATCAGACCTGCATACGTAAAACATGGATTTTGACTCATATTATAGACCTAAAATCTAAAACTGTAAAACTTCTAGAAAAAAGCTGAAAAATATTTTCATTATTCAGTTGGTTTTTGTTGTTGTTGTTTATTTATTTATTTGGTACTGGGAATTGAACACAGGACCTTGTGCTTACCAGGCAGGTGCTGTGCTGCAAATCTACATTCCTAGCCCTTAAATATCTTCTTTTTATTTTACTGTATTTATTTTTTGCACTGGGAATCAAACTCATAACCTCATGCTTGCCAGGCAGGCACTGTGCTACTGTGCTATACCCCCTGCCTTACTACTCAGTTTTTAATAGTAAAGGATTTCTTTATTGAAATTAAAAAAAAAAAACTGCTCTTCAAAAAAATCACCATTAAGAGAGTGAAAAGTCACAGAATTGTAGAAAGTATTTCCAAAACATAAACCCAACAAAATGTTTGTATCTAGATTTTAAAGAAAGTCCCAAAATTCAGAAACAACAAAGCAAATAGCTCAATTGCTAATGTTTGCTAATATTTGAAAAAAATTCACCAAAGAAAATATCTTTATTATAAGTTAGGATGCAAAATAATGCTTATGATCATTTTTCATTAGGGTAATACAAATTAAAAATTTAGATATCATTGCACACTTACTTAAATGGTTAATATTAAAAATACTTACCATAATTTGCAAGAATGCAGAGCAATGCAAACTCACATAGTGCTGGTGATAATACAATATACATTCAACTTGGTACATGATTTGGCAGTTCCTTAACGACCTGTCCATAAAGATGACCCAGCCTTTTCATGTATAGATATTTAACTGCTGTCTAGGAAACAAATAAAAGCAAATACCCTCTGTCTTTGTCAAACTTCCATTTTCTCTCTCTCTCTCTTTTTTTTTTTTCTTTTGGTACCAGGGATCAAATTCATGACCTCATGCTGGCCAGGCAGGCATTTACACCACTGAGCTAAATCCCTGGCCTATAACTTTGGCTTTCTTGAGACAAAACATTTAACATACACAATTTAAAAGCAGAGAGGTTTATTTGGCTCAAGACTTTAGACTTTTCAATCCATTGTCAATTGGCTCCAAGGCACAAATACCATAGCAGTGGAAAACCATTTATCTCGTGGCAGCCAGAAGCAGAGGGAAGAAGGATCAAGGAACAAAAACATGTCCTTCCAGATCATATCCTCAGTTTTCCACCTCCTCCAACCAAGTCTCACCTCCTAATGGCACATAGAGCAGATAAACCTACTAATCAGAACAAAGTTTCCATGATCCAATCACCTTCCAAATGCCTGTCCTCTGAACACACAGCCTTTAGGAGTATAGTTCTGAACCAAATCACAATGCACACAACACACACACACACACACACACACAGACACACCACACAATGACTGTTTATAGCTGCTTTATTTTTTTAAATCTTAAATGTGTATTACTAAGTAAATGTAAATAGTTTACTAACAAGTAAATATAGAAACAGCTACATAATATGCTATAGTTTGGCTGTGGAATATTTCACAAAAGGCCAAATGCTAAACTTTTGGTCCCCACCTTGACACCTTTGGGAGGTAGTAGAAACTACTAAGAGATGGGACTAAAAGAAAGTCAAGTCTTTGGAGATGTGTCCTCAAAAAGGACAATGGGATTATAGTCTTTTCCTCTCCTTTTTCACTTCCTAGATATGAGGTGACTGGTTTGTTTTGCTAAGAGCTTCTTTGCCATATCTAAAAGAAACAGGGCCCAGAAATCCTGAATTGGAACCTCTAAAACTATGAGTTAAAACAATATTTTTCTTTAGATATTATCTCAGCTTTGTGTTGTAACAACAAAAGGAAGACTGACACACAATGGAAACTGTGCAAGAAAAAGAGATGAACTATTATTATGCAATACAGATCAATCGCAAAATAATTAAGCTGAGTGAAAGAAGCCAGGTCAAAAAGGGAAAGCACATAATGTACATGTATGAATTTATATGAAATTTAAGAGAGTAAAAAGTCATATATAATAACAGAAAATGGAGTAGTGGCTTCCCGAAGATAGAAATGAGGTGAGGAAGGCCTAAGGGGGTTTAGGGAATTTGAGGTATGTGGACATGTTCATTACTTAAATGTGGTAATAGTTTAACAACTTTATACATATTCAAGATTATCCAATTATATGCTTTCAATGTGTATGGTATATAATATATCAGTTTTACTCCAATAAAGAATGACCTAGAATAAGGCTTAATAAGTGTACAATTTGAAGTAAAATGTAGGTCAAAACTGAATCTCTCAAGAGCTGACAAGGAAAAGTCAATTTGTGATGCTAGCCCAGGACATGAAAAGAAAAAATGTGTACAAACAGTAAATGGCTTTCATGATATCAAAAAGCTCAAATATGTCTTTCAGAGTGTAGGGGAAAAAGTAACAAAATTTGGCATTTCTCATGACAAATTTTTAGAAACATACTTTAATTAGAGGGTGAAGTCCTGTTAAAATTAGCTCATGAAATAATTGGAGGTTACAGCAATAGAAATGGTTAAAATATTTTGATGATGGATGAAAGAAATGGAATTAGAGAATTAAGAATCCATGACCTTAAGGAACAAGCATACAATCAGGAAGGATTTTCTGGGGTGTGAATCACTGAGCGCATTTGAGGACGTAGGGGAAAGGAACAGTGGAGAGGTAAACTATAAAGCTTAAGAAAAAAATGAAGCAATACATGAAGTCTGCTTCCGTGGATGAGTTGATACAGAACTGAAAGTAAGAGTGGATAAGACATCACAGAAAAGAGGATGCTTACCTTCCACTAACAAAGGAATAAGGAAATAAAAAGATAGTTCTATTTTATTTTATTTCATTTTATTTGGTGGGTTTAGGAATTAAATCCAGGGCAATCACACTAGCTTTACCCCTAGGTTTTTTTAAAGTATTTTTATTTTGAGAGACAGCTTCGCTAAGTAGTCCAGCTGGACTTGAACTTGGAATTCATCTGCCTTTGCCTCCCAGAGGGCTGGCAGAGCAAAGGAAGGAAAACGTGATTAACTAGATTATACAAGATTTAGAACACTTGTTGGCGAATCACCTAGAGATAAGTAAAAACTTGGGAAGATTATAGAAATGGCTCAACCAAGTTTTTTAAACATAAATTACTATAAAGCTAATAAATAAACAGATGCAATTTTCTTTATTTAACAAGCAAAAGTAGAGAAAGCAAATTGTTAATTTGAACAAAAGTTGAAAGTTGATCAAATAGATATAGGCAAAGATCAGGATAGACATAAGTTGTGATTGTTTTTTATGCTTTTTAAATTATTTTTTCATTTAAAAAAAACTGGTACATGTTTTCAGTATATAACAATTATACTTGTGGGAGTTGGTACATGTACATTCATATTTTAGTTCACCTTGTAGTTGCCTTTTAAAATTTATTTGAAATGGTTATTCAGTGCCGACACATCTATCCATTCACTGCAAAAAAAAAAAAAAAATAGTATTTTGTAGAGTCTGAATTGTGGAGCATGCAAGAGCAATTATCTTCAATGAAATCTAACAGTACATAATCAGCAGAATAAAAATATGTATTGATTGCTATTCTGTATTGTGGACATTAGGCTGCAATTGAGTCAGCATCTTTGAGCAAGAAGAGATTTTTAAGAGGTATATAACTCAATTCTGTCATTTATTGTTGAGGAAACATACAAAAAACTAAAGTTTTTTCTAAAGATAATAGGAGATAAAGCACTGTCTTTCTGGCCTCCAGTGAATACTTTGGTCACTCTCCATCTTCTTTCAAATATTCTTATCATCAATAAAGGCGGCATAGCATGCACTATACTTAAAAACACCAAGAACAATAAATTCCTTATTTTGAGTAATAAATTGTGTAGGGGAACTCTGCTGTACTAGTGAGTGTAAAAGTATACTAACAGGAGTTATATCATTTACTATCTCCAAAACAATCAAGTAAATTTTAAATAAGATTATTCTAACATGAAGCAATATCTGTTATTATGTTCCAACTCTGCTACTGTTCTTTATCTTTAAACTAAAAATACAACTATTTCAAATAATATTTTATTATCTAGTCTCTCCAGTTTCTAAATAATTTGCTAATTACAAAAAATTTCTCAATTATATGTCATCATCTGGTGCTGATTTGAACTAGATATTCTGGAATTACAGCAAGAAAAGATTTGAACAAGACATTCTGGAAAATTAGCAAGCAATTATTCACAAATGGGTACATGAGATTACAGTTTCCTTGAGGTCAAGGGCTACATTGTTACCCAGCACTTACAACATATAGTAAGTGCTCAAAAACACTTATTGAATAAATTCATAAAATGAGATAAAAGGACACAATTGATCTTAGTAGCAGATGTGTGCAGTGTTTAAAGCAAAAAGAAACACTTTGTTCATGTAGGTACTGAGGCCTTCAGGGGAGGTATAATCCAATAAATGCAGTTCCAGGCAAAAGGAAACTTCAATATTCATTACAGCAACAGCTTCCAAGCAGTGCATGGAAAATTCAAGGGCTTGGGAAATACAAGCTTACTCTATCACACAGTAGCTTCACTGGGTTCTAAGGACTGAGCCCTAGCTCATAGAATGGCCTCTGCAGTGAAGATGAACTGGGAAAGGAACTGGACATAGTGGGATTTGGAGTCCAAGTCAGTAGGGTCAAAATTTAATTCTGTTATAAACCAGTAGTGTACATGGAGCAATGTTCTTCACTCACTGCCATTCTATATTCACCTTCCTATTGTGGGACTATACCATAGAACCACTAATTATATTGCTGACAAAAACAGGGAACACTATAGCTAAAACTCAACTGCATTGCTATATAAACACTTGTTCCCGAGACGTTTCTGTTGCTGTTTTTCTACCATAACCTCTGTAAAATCACCTTTACATTTCTTTTGTGACTTCTTCTAAACATTAGAGCTTTCCCCAAATATTCTGTTCTCAACCCTCTTTCTCCTCTTTCCCATCAGTCTCATCTACCATGTTGTTTCAAATGGCCTATCTACAACTTCAGGTTTCATCTAAATATCTCCCTCCAAAAGGTCAATTTTCAGTCCCTTGAATCAGACATATGGTCAGGAAGAAATTCAGTGTTTTTTCTCCTAGTCTTCTCCTTATTTCAACTTCCTTTTTTTTCCTCCATGTGGTTCTATGGCGTCATCACATTACCCAAACTGGGACTTCTTCTAAATACTGTCACCTTCCTCATCAGTATATATTTAGGCAACTGTTTCATTTTGTGTTTCCAACCTGTTAAAACTTTTAATCTCCTTTCATCTCTTCTTTTTCTACTTCCTATAAGACATTAGTCTGCCATTTTCTTTCATCAGTATTAGTCAGTTTTCCTGTTGCTGGACACAATACCTGACACACACAATTTAAAGAAGGACAGGTTTAATTTAGCTCATGGTTTTAGGGAATTCAGTCCATAATTAGCTGCTTCCAAAGCAGAAAAATGTTACAGTAAAAGGTCAAGGCAAAGCATATATGCTCCATTCATGGAATCTAGGTAGCAAAGCAGGGAAACAGTGCCACAGAGGAAGGGGCCAGGAACTGTATATCTATACCACACAAGACTATGCCCACCTGACCCACCCAGATATGCTCAGAAGTATGCTCCCTCAAGTCCCTGATGGCACCCAAGAAAGTCAAATTGACAGTCAGTTGAACTGTCACACCACTGAGCTTCCAGTGATCTTCTTAAAAGGCAAGCTGAATCTCAATATATTCATGTTTACAGTATTTTAATTTCTCCTTAGAAATTTAACTATATGCTTGTTTTCCTTGCATATTTATTAATGATGCCTCCTCCACTATATATCAAATATGAAATGCCATAATCACTGTACCCTATCCTAAAGTCTAAATTCATAATCATTATATGCAAAACACCTTTCATGACATAAACTTTCTGAAATCTTTAGTCTCATCTCCAGTCATCTTCTTGCTTCAATCATATTGAATTTCTTGCTACTTCTGCATGTGTTAAATTCTTCTTGTGTTTTTGTGGAGAAAGACATCTCTCACCTAAGTAATAATACAGTCTTACCTATTCTTTAAGACTCAAATCAAACATTTTGTGATACCTTGCCTGACCTTCTTGGCATATCTGGGAAAGATGCACCACTTTCTTTCTCTCTCTCTCTCTCGCTCTCTCGCTCTCTTGCTCTCTCGCTCTCTCGCTCTCTCGCTCTCTCGCTTTCTCGCTTTCTCGCTTTCTTTCTTTCTTTATCTGTACTGGGGATTGAACTCACAACTGTGTGCTTGTAAAGCAGGCACTTATGCTGCTGAGCTAAATTTCCAGCCCCCCACTTTCTTTTTTTGTGGCTCTATACCTTTTATAATAGTTGCCCAGTGTCTTTCTTCTTTTAATTATGTCAATGTTTATGAAATTGTAATTCCTTAGGAATCAGGAGCTATGTCTTATTTACATTTTGTTTCTGAATATGAAGTACTGTTACTGTCACTGTGCTTGACAAATATTGAAATGATTGATAATTGAAATGATGAGCATGTCAGAAAGTTCTAGTGGATAAGAAAGTGGAAATGAGTAAAAGAATTTTAAGATCAACATGGCAAACTTTGTAGCCTCATTCCACCTCCTGTGTCTGAGTCTTAATCTCCCAGTTCAGCTTCCATTTATATGTGGAAGTCTTTGGCTTTGAAATATCACCAACAGCAAAGCCACCCTCTGGCACCACTGGATCTCACAACAGGAAATCAGGGAATCAGCTGCCGGTAGGAATCTTTATAAAAGTCAATTTTCAATTAAAACAGTAGGGAATTGCCATTTAAATAATTTTTGTTTTGCTGGAAACCTGGAAACTAGAATGAGTCAGTCTCAAAATACATACAAATACCATCTATAGTTTGAATTAGAAAGTTTCACCCTCACCCACATAAAGCTGCTTATTCTTCTGGAAGAAGCCCTGGGTTTCCTCTCCAAGTGACTTACCTCACTACTTCAGAGCTCACTAAACTTTATCTTAGAAAGACTTTGGACTGTTGGGGGTTTTTTGTTTGTTTGTTTTTGGTTTTTTTTTTTTTTGGTACTGGGGATTGAACTCACGACCTTGCGTTTGCCAGGCAGGTGCTTATGCCACTGAGCTAAATCCCCGGCCCTGGACTGTTTTAATATTTATCTTAGAACCCTCAGAACTGGATCAGTGTTCAGAGGTGCCTAACCCTACCCACCTCTCCTTCACAAATGAAGAACTGAAGACTAGGCAATGTTAAGGTCCCCAAGTCAGACTCACTCTCCCTGAATCCATGCCCTTCTCCTTCCTCCTACCACCTTAATCATGCATTTATCTATTTGGAGTAAACAAAGCCAAAGTAAGGCAGTATTCCAACACCATCCATATATGCTAATGTTGAAAATCTTTCACCACCCGACATATTCTCAATATGCCACTCCTCAAGAGGCAAGTATGGACCAAAAAAATCACATCCATTACTATGCGTGTTTCTAACATGCCTCTTTGTAGCACCCCCTATTCAGTCCTCTGAAGAGTGGCAGCTCCTGCTTCCTTCCCACTTAAAATGGAGAAATGACTCAGTAAGCCTTATAACCCTTTCGTCTATCAAGCACTCACCTTATATGAAGTAATAATTGTTTATTTCTAACTGCATCATTCTGGAATCTCTTATCCTTTTCTTCCTTTTAGGTGATAATTACAGTACTGCTCTCACCATCAGGTGCTTCTTGAAATTAATGATCAGCTGAGGTTAATAGTCCACAGAATGGCCATGGTCCATCAACCCCACCCAGCCTGTCATCAATCCCCAGGAAATGTCCTGCTTCTTGGTTATTAATGCTTCATTTAGACTCTCTTTATTCTCATCAAGTCTCACAATATTGCTACATCCATGAAGAACCTTTGTGTTTTACTTTATTAGTCCATGTCCTAATGGTTAAGTAAGAGGGGTTTCCCAAACTGGTGATCAAATAAAACTAGAACATACCTTATTAAAACTTAAGTTAGAAGCCATTAAATGTCTCTAGATGTTTTAATATTTTATACATTTTTATGTGACTTTTAAATCAATAGATGAGGTACAATGTCCTTAAAATTATAACCCTTTACAAGTGCTCCAATTAACAGTCCTATCCTTTTTTCACCTCACAGGATAAATTTAATCACTTTATTTATTTTACAAGTTGCTCTCTCAGGCTCAAAGTGATTTTAAACACCAAATGGTGCACAAGTTATCTACAACACTAAATGTTACATATTCCCTATAAGCAATTTCCAGACATTATGCAGCCCACAGCATTCCTACTTCTTCTAGTTGCTTTATCTACAATGATTATATATGTAATCAACAGTATTGCTTAATAAAATAAAGAAAAAATATATGTATTGTCATATTTTCTTGTAAGTGCAAAGAATTAGAAACAATGGTGGTGAGAAACAAATGCTTCTTGTTATTAAATAATAATTCTTCTTAATGCCAGTATAATGAAAAAATAAATATTGAGAGTTTTTTAAAAAAATGTAAGTGTCAAGAGTACTCATCAGAAAGGTCAGAGATTTATTCTACAATCTGCCAATGACTGTATTAACTTTGGTAAGTTATTTATTGTCTTTAGGTCAGTTTCCTCATCTAAAAAGTAAGGTATTGATATAGTTAACATCCTTGTTTCTTTTTGATGATAATTTATCAATGAATCCAAATAACAACCATCATTAATAGAATTTCTTCATATATGACATGGATTTTTTCAAAATATTTACTTTTTTTCCTCCAAGCAGAGGCATTAACTCATATATATTCATTTTCTAAATTTTAGAGCACATGCAAGGAGGTAAACAATATAAATATAAAGGGAATGTGATGGTCTTAATATAAAAAAACAGATATAGAAAACAGTATATGGTCTCTGCTCCCATGCCAAGTAGTTTATAATCTAATAAAGGAAACAGAAAATATTATTCACATTGGCAAATAGAAGTGTGAAACGAGGGTGAAGAAAGGAGAATATAATGGACTTGCAGCAAGAGGAAGTTGGGAAATTGAAAACAGAAGCTGAAAAAAATAGTCACACATTCACATTTAAGCTTAAGGTAGCCAGAGCCTTTGAGCTAAGAATTGTGGAGAAGAAGGTAAGGTTGGAAAAGTACAGGAGCTTAGGTCAAGTTAGATATATAATTCATAGAAAGAAGTTTAAGTTTTAATTGAGGTGGAATGGAAGCTATTTGGGACTTAAGAATTAATAACTTAATTTTTGATTTTGTCAAAGAAAATACAAAATTACATTATTGTTACTATACTAAGAACAGAAAGTATTTTAGGCTTACTGAACTTTGAACACAACTGTCTAAAGCACAATTTTAAAAAGTTACTTCATTAGATAGATGGCTAGAATAATTGGTTGAATTATTCCCTTGATGTCAAATTTTTACAGAAAGTTGCCAACTTACCCATATTTGAGTTGCGAGCTTTCACA
Source organism: Hydrochoerus hydrochaeris (assembly GCA_004027455.1). NCBI lineage: Eukaryota > Metazoa > Chordata > Mammalia > Rodentia > Hydrochaeridae > Hydrochoerus > Hydrochoerus hydrochaeris. Next base: position 483,262 of record PVLA01000360.1, read on the forward strand.
GATATCAACGGCCCTTGCATTACAAACATCTGCAGATGCAAACAAATGACAGAAGTAGCTAAGTTGTCTGCAGGACACTGTCACAGTTGTGCTGCTGTGTGCTTACTCTACAGTGTGATAGTGTATGGTGTGTTCAGTCAGAGCCTAGGATGCCTGAGAGCAAGAGGAAAAGCAGTGGTTATATGGAGGAGACTACTAGGAGATGGAAAGCAATAATCACAGAAACAAAAATGAACATCATTGAGAGACTGGACTAAGGCAATAAAATAGTAGATGTTTTTCATTCTTCTAACATGAATCATTAACCAAAAGCACAATTCTAAAGAATGAGGACAAGATCATGGAACATGTGAAATTTGTCTTATGCTTTAATTGTATATTTGTGTCAAAGGTATAAAAGGATGATCAAAGGAAAGAAGAAAAACTGAAAGTCCCTGCAGGCATTCATGAATAAAGAAGAACTATGTTTGGTCAGCAAAACATTACAAATTACAGCAATAAGTGAGCTTGCTTTAGGTTTCTGGAGCTATTTTATATGCCCCAATTTACTATGTGACACATAACCTTCCAAGAGAATTGATAAAAGTCTCAGCATTTGGGACTTTTAAATTCAGACTGGATAACATATTAAGAAGGATTTTCAAGGAATCAGTTCTGCATTGGGGGGAATCTGAACTGGATGACATGTTTTATTCTTCTACTTTTGTACAGTTCAATATAATTTTAAAGAATGAGAGAAAAGATTATTCAAAATTCTTTCTATCTCTACGTATTTTTAAATTTTTTTCTCCTCAACTATACTAATACAACTAATAAAAGAGAAAATGTAACTCATATTATATCATTGCAACTTTATATGTATAACAGGGAAAATGACATTAAGGAAGTGTTTGCAATTTCCAGTTGACTTGGAAGTTAAGGAGTAACCAGTCTTACCGGGACTCGAGGCAAATCACATGGCTCCTTTGCAGCTCATATATTTCTACTGTAAAATGGTAAGACAAGAATTAGATCTGTGTGCAGCACATTTACATGTTAATCTATTTTTCATCAATGTTTGTAACATATTATCAATATATCATATTGATCACATAAACAATAGACTCATTAATAAGTATATGCATACAATTCAGTCAATATTTCCCTAGCAAATCAAAATTGGTCTAAGAAACAGAAAAAAAAATACAGCTACCATAACTGAAAAATCTAGAGAAAAGCACCAGGCACAGCTGGATTTAGAGGCTAAAGTAATGCTTTCCTGAGGAAACTCTATACATGAAAGTGGAGATGGAGGTGGGGTTGTGCTGGGTGAGAGGGCAAGGCGTAAAAGCACTCTGATAAAAGAAAAACAGTAAAATTCAACCGCAAATCCAAACACAGTGCTTTAATATGGACTTGGTTCAGTTTCTAGTAACAGCTGTCCACATTAAGACAGAATTTGATTTCTCTTTTGCCAAACAACCCGCATGTAAACAAACAATCCAGAGCCTGTTTGAAAACTCCTGTTAGCCAGGCAACTTCAAACCTGAGTGTGGCTTTTCCTCTTTTACAGAATGGAGTCCTAGCCAATGTATCCACATAGCAAGTATCAAGGAAGAGGAGAGAGAAAAGGCATCAGTGAGACTCGTCAACATTCTTTGAAAGAAATTTCCTGAAAGCAGCTACACTAGACTGGACTCTGCCAAAGTGAACTGCAAGGCATGTTGTGGCTTGTGTTTATCCAGGCTGCTGTCCCCTGAAAGTTGTGTCCTCTGAGAGGGAAAGCACTCATTTTGAAATAAGAAATTAAATAGTTGGCAAAATGTTGACACATACAATGAAACGTAAGCTATGTGATCAGAGTTGTCTGTTATTAACTCCATCCAAGACTGTGAAACAGTTCCAGAAACATAGCAATTACTCAAAAAATACTTGCTAAGAGAAAAAAATCAGTGAATGCTTGCATACATAGGTCTTAAAATGTTATGAGTAATTCAACTCACCAAAACTTTGTGATGGATTACAATAGCATAAAAGCAGCTTCTTCATACTCTACAGATCATATGGAAAGAATATGAAATATGAAATCACAAAAACGGTAAAATATTGTCACACCAGGATCATCACTTGCTAATTTTGTGACCCTCAGAAATTTATCTTAACTTGCTTTTAAGATTAAAAAAAAAACTCAGTCTAAAAATCTAATTTTGCAGGACATTTTAACTAAGCTAAAGCATGTGAAAATACAGAAGATAATGCATGACAGACAAGAAGCCCTCAGTAAGGGATGCATCATGTCTTTATTTGCATTGCTATGTAAACTCTGGACAATTAGAAAGATTTCCTCTGAAAGATTCTGGGCTTCTAAAAATTTTCCTTGGATGAGGTTGATCAATGCTCACATATAAGAACAGAAACTAGCAAGTTAAATCTTATAAAATTTTAGCCCAAATTACCCTTAGGGTAATTTGCATGCAAATATATTAAATGGTAATATGCATGCAAATATATTAAATTCTCAAAAGCAACAGTGACAAAGCCTTTAAAAAGAATGTTAAATTTTGGAATATAATACTGTTAATAATGGACATATTTTTGTTTTTCTATATATATATACATGCATAAAATAATTTGGTTTATTAATAATTATATGTTGTCATAAACCTATACTCAGAAAAATCTAATTTGATAAAATAATAGAAAAATATTATGGTGTGCTTCCATAATACAATACAAAACACAAACAAAAAGTACCACCTATTTTCAAAATCATTTTTAATTGATATAATTTTAAAAAAATAGATAACAGAGACAACAGACTAAAATATACTTAATCTAGTCCACATACATTTATCTTTGAGAAGTCATCTGAAGAAAGATTTGTCATTGAGTTTATTGGAAAAACTAATTCTGACGTAGGGCAGGAAACCCTGCAAAGCAGTAGATACCCTTAAAAAATCCAAACTGTCAGCTGCAAATAGAGCAACTGTTGATCCTACCAAATCTCTTAATTTCACTCTGAGGTGAACTAAAAAGAACTAAAAAAATGGTCAACAATAGGAAAATAATAAATTGCTTTTAGGGTTTATTTTTTAATCCTTCTAAAGGTTGCATTTAATAAACTAATCTCAAAGTCAGTTATAAAAGAACAGAGATTCCCAAATCCAATTTGCTATTATTTTTTCACTGAGATTTAAGCACTGTTCATCCTTAGAAAACTAGAGTCTTGCTATTGGTAAAAGTATTTACCCATAAGCTCAGTAAGTATTATGAATTTTTAAAAGAAAATAGCAATGACCTGCCACTGAGGTGTCTTCCTTTCTAAGCTATTTGTATGGACAACCTACAAAATGACACCAATCTCTAAAAATGTGCTTGACCTGCATTTGTGGGAGTTGCTGTTTTATATCTTGACAGCAGAGAGGGAGTTGTATTTTTTGAATGCTTACTGTGTGTCATCCACTGCAGCATCTTATCCTATAATAAAGTTTATATTCCCATTTTACGTATGGGAAATTGATCCTCCAAAAAGTGATGAAAGAAAATCTATCTAGGCAGGATCAGACCTTGATTCAGGCAGGGCTCTGTTTTTTTCAGAAGGCCTTGTTGTTTTCCAATAATGTACCTATACATTGCTGCTTTCCCAGTGGAGAAAGCTAAACACAGCTGAAGAAAAGATACACTCTGTCAGGGAGAAGAGAAAGGCCTTCTTGCCAAAGACAGGCAATCATCTACCAAATAGCCCAAAAAGTGAGCTGTCATAGGCAAAGGAGTCATAAGAACTTTAGGGAAGCAAGGCAGATTTTCACTACCTCGAATTCTTATCTTGCATACAGAGCCCATCACGCATACCAATTTTTTTTTCTCTTTTGGTACCAGGGATCAAACTCATGGCCTTGTGCTTGCTAGGCAGACACTTAGGCCTTTGAGCTAAATCGCCAGCACAGATACCAAATTTAAACTTGTGATTGTAGTGATCTTCCAGGGAACAGATATTTACAACTTAATGTCAAATTTTCAGCCAAAGGAATAAAAAGAATTGGATTTCATTTGGGAAAACTTCCTTCCATTCTGTGATCAGAATGGTAGTAAATACAGTAGTAACAATATCTAGCACTTACTGAGAGCTTACTAGGTAACATACTAGGTAACATACTAAAGGCATACCACGTATTGCATGAATTCATCTTTAATAAATTGTGTGTGGTAACAACTAATGTTTTTCCATTTCACTGGTGTAGGAAAGATGAAGAGGTTAAACACCTGAGTAGAGGTTGCTCACCCTGAGAGCAGCAGGTTAGAAACTGGAGGATATGATCTGTATAGAGCCCAAATCCATGCAGCTTGGTGCTCTATGCCTCTATTACTGCTGAAATTCCTGTGCCATCTAAGGAGCATTCTCACCTCCTCCACGGATAGATTTGTTCAGGATTCAGAGAAGGCAACACAGAATTTATGAGCAGCAAATTTTCTCTAATTATGCCCTGAATAGTTTCTCTAATTTTTATAATTTATATGATTTTTACAAAATAAATCTTTCCTCTTTCAGCATCTATTACAATCAATTTTTCTCTTTTTTATCACCTTCTCAAGCTCTACATAACTGAAAATGTGCTCATAATATTACAAAAGCTCGTTAAATACAAAGGTAAAATGGGGCTCCATTCCCAGACTCTCTTAAGCAATATAATTTGAAAACAAAAGAGACCCATTTGTGAGGGAGACAAAAATCTTTTTTTTTTTTTTAATTCACTTTCTTCATTTATCTCCTTTGGAATATTTTCTAGTGCCTTTGTTTAAAAAGTGTCTCAGTATCTTTCCTCCTTTTATTTCATTAGCAATTTCTCATTTATTTGCAGTCTTTTCTTGTTATCAGCATTTTTTCCTATCTTACAAGCAGAGTTATGAGGTTTCTGTCCCTTCAGACTTTATAAGATTGTAAAAATATAACTCCATGGAGACTTTTGCTTTATTCAAATTTTTACTCAGCTTGCATATCTGAATCAAATCATTCCAGTGTTAATTGATTGGAAATACTGGTTTACTAGTTCACAACTAGAAATAAAAGTTGATGGGTTCAACCTTGACTCCAGAGACATACATCACCAACTTTTTGTCAGGAATTCTATTTTTAAAGAAGACAAAAATGGAAATAACCAGGTGAATTTTGTTGGCATGTCACTTCAATGGATGGGTGTCAGAAATGTGGAATACATTTGTCTTTGTTCACGGAGTCTCTTGGACACTGTTTTTCTGGGTTGTAAATCTCTAACATAGTGAAACTGGCTCCTTCATGTTTCGTGTGACATGCTGCTTCTAACTTTCAAAGTCCTTTTATTACACACTCTTCCCTCTCCATTGGTGGTACTAGCCACTGACATGTCCCACAATATTTAAAAATCAGAATATTCTGTGGCCTAAAAAAGTGGCTGACAATTTTTAAAACAAGACTTGAATAAAGAAAATAAAATCTCTGTTACTGACAGACTTTCCTGTTTATTCTGCCAGTCATCTTAATTACCTGAATCACAGAATGACTTCCTTCTAACTGCTGAAAATATCCTCTTTAATTTGGTTTTAAAGGGGTTTCTAAATCACTTGTATTTCCTGTTCACAACTGGAGAGTAAATACTGTATGGAAACTTGAAAATTAATTGTAAAAATAAAGTAAGTAACATTCTGATGATCTGACTTCTTTGGTTGTTTTTTCTTCTACACAGTGAACCTGGATCATCACTTACATCTTAGGCACTCTGAGAAAATCACTTAACAGCCAAAATAAAACACAGTTGTAGGTGGGAGGATTCCAGTCACATCTCTGAAACAAATCAACTAGAAAATCTTGGGAAATAAGACCAAGGTATTAGCTCACTGTTCTGGAATCACTGTCCTCAGGCCCTAATAGAAACCTTCTAGAAAGTCAAACACAGACAGCAGGTAGTTTCAGTAAGGGCAGATCTCAGCCTGGACGAGGGACACACTTCTGCGTTGTCACAGATAATCTGATACATCTGTCACTTTTTCTAGCTACAAAACCCATGTAAAAGCCTTGCTATATAAAACAGTCAAACATTTAGGATCAACAGGGGAAAGATCATAGCTCTAAATATTCACTAATTGGATTGGAAGTAGATGATCTGCTATGTATGGTTTCAAATACCATCACAGAAGAGGAAATCAAGTGATCTGTTCTTCTCTCACATGAGGAAGAACTTTCATTTTCAGGGTCCAGGAGCTTGGATGTTTCATAATTAATAAACACGTTCTTAAGAAGAGGAGAGGGTCAGCACCTTTTACAGGGATCTGGAGGGTTAGGGCCTCATTTTCCATATCCCCATGTTCCCTAGTCTTTAGGGGTTACATTTTCCCCTAAATACATTACATATTCCCAAAAAATGGGTCAAAACCTCATGATATATAACTTAAGACTGCAGAATTTTACCAAATTCTCTTCCCTGCTGATAGCTTCTTACTAAATAGGGGAGGAGACAGATACAGTGTTCTGTACATAGTAACAAGAGCACCAAACATTTTAAAGAAATGTCTCACTTTGCACTGCTGGCTGGTCTTGAACTCACTGCATAGCCTAAACTGACCTCAAATTCACTGCAAGTCTGCTGCCTCTGGAATGTGGGGAGTACAGGATGACAGGCATGCACTGCCACAGCCAACTGCTTCAACATATTTTGTGTGAAGGGAAACTGTAAGAGTTAGACATTTAGCTAATATAATTGTGTCCAGGTACCAACAGTATTTGTAAGTGATTTAAATTATTTCAAAGATGGCCTGATAATATACTAAAACATATTTTCTTCCATATTACATTTAGAAGATGATTAGGGAACAAATTTGCCCTGGTGAGTTTAGCTTTCATATTCATAGGTAGGTGAGAGTAAAATAAGAAAATGTACTTATCAGTCTCTTTCTGTATACTAAGTATGAGAGAATCAGAAAGAGATTTATGTAAGCCACTCATCAACATTGCAAAATTAATGTTTATAATGAAAGGCAGTTGACAGAAAAAAATAAAAATTATAAATTAAGATATAGTCACATAATTGAGATCCTTAGTATGTTTAAAAACTAAAATGATCATATTTTAAAATATATTGATATTCTAAAATCTTGAAAATTCTGTTTTCTCTTACTGATTCCTACTGTATATCAAAATATGTTTCCTTAATCATCCTTTTGTTATAAATCACATTTTAGTTATTTTTAAGCAGAGGGATAAAATGCTTATACATTAAATTATATTTACATAGTCCTATCTCACCTTTGCATTTTAAATGATACTTTCAATTAAACCAGGGCCTTCACACTGAGCTACACCCTCAGCCCCTTTTCTTTTTCTTTTTTTTTTTCTTTTTGGTACCGGAAATCAAACTCAGGACTTTGTACTTGCCAGGCAAGCACTTATCCATCTGAGCTAGATCCTCTGCCCCATTATTTTAATTTTTGAGACAGGGTCTTACCAAGTCTTTAAACTATCCAGGCTAAGCCTGAATTTGCTATTTTCCTGTCTCAGCCTCCAAAAGTGTGAGAATTACAGTCTTGCACCACCATAGCTGGCTCTAATCTCATCTTTTAAATGATCATGAAAACGTTTCTCTTAACTTTCCTGCACCTGATCATGAAGTCCCTATGTCACTATTTTTCAAACATTTTATAAAATTTAGAACTTTTTCTTAACACAAATTCTTTCCATAACTTTTGAAAGGACACAAACCTACATCTCTACATGGCAGGCTGCTGCCACAACTCACTGAAAAGTTGAAGGTTCTCACCCTAAGGGCTAAGTTGATTAGGGTAAGAAATGAGGTTCCCAGAAATTCTTCTGATAAATAAACATCAAGCCCAGCCTCACAGATATTTTATACTTAAAAAAAAAACACAAAAATATCATATACTCTCGTTAGTTCATTTAAATAACCCCTATATCTAAGGCCATGAAAATTAGCATTGGTTCCTTTGTGTCCATTAAAGTTAAGATTAAGAAAGTTGAGTGATGATTGGAAATTGATATGTTCGATCATTCTTCTAATTTTGTTTGGTTTCCTGGGATTATCATTATGCTACAATCTCACTGAGTAAAAAATACATAAAAATTCAACAAGATGCATAAAAGCTGAAACTCTCTAGCACATAAGAATGTACAATTTTTATTTCATTTTGCAATTTTTTTACATAACATTTCATTCTTGCCCAAACTGTAGCAGGAAACCTCTTCCCTTCCTTTCACAGATAAAGAGACTTAGATTCTTTAATGTCGCTGATATTTTTAAAAGCTTATTAGTAGTAGTAGTAGACTAACAATTAAACTTCTGATTCCCAAAAACATAGTGCTTTTCTGCTATGTACTGTTAAGGACTAATGTACAAAAGAGTAAAACTGTAATTCTCAGAAAAGCACAAAATGAATATTGTCAATGGTTTAATGTAACTCGTTATTTAATGAGGTAACAAGTAAGATGATTAAAACTTATCCAAAGATATAAATATGTGAACTAACAGGTTATTAAATCATATATTAAACTGATTAATATCTGACACAGCCATAAACCAAAATTTTTGGAGTTATCTATTTTACTCAAAAAAGTCTACAAATTAGCCTCTGCCAATGTATATTTAAGAATAGCCCAATAAATAAAAATTCAAGGTTCGGTTCTGTTCAGAAAGAACACCCAGAATTCTCCTTTGCTTATTTCTACGTTTCAGTTCATTTTTCTGACAGTATTATGGCAGCTTTACTACAAATTAAAAAAAAAACTTAAAGACACATTGCTAAGGATTTTCAAATAATGGGGGAATTGGTCATGAAGTGTAGAAAAATTATAGTACTGTACAGAGGAAAGCTGGCCTGAAGGCATTCAAAATAGTAGCTATTAATTTTCAGTGAGGGAATCAAGAGTGCCTGACTAAAAGAAAGAACTGCAAATAATGCTAGGCTGAGAAATAACGGAACATCCATAAACCAAAAGTTTGCGTCTGTGATTCTATTCTCACTTCCTTATTCAGGAGTTCCTGCTCTGGGCTAGGTAAATGGTGGACTCTGACAAAAAAGCAAAGCCTCAGTTGCTCTCGAGGAATGAACTGTACAGAGGGGAAGATATTTCTGCTATAGTAATCTGGTAGTAAAGATAGGTTCCTGTGGAAACAGTGGGGAAGAACAATTGCTTCCATTCTGGATAAGAGGTGAACAGATTAGAAAAGACTTCCTGGAGGAAGCCACTATCCCTTGTGTTTGATGGAAACATGATAGTCGCACAGGAAAACATGATAGTTGCACCTCCTACAATGAGGAGGTGGAAAGTTTTGAAGTACTTAGTGTTATAGAGCTGGGAGTGAGAGAGAGACAGACTAAGAAATGAACTCAAGGGACATCAGGAAGAGACAAGAGAATCTGCTTTGCTGAATAGATTCTTTCTTCTTGCAGACAAAGGTGCTGGTATAGGACTTTACACTGGGGAATATAATGATCTAACTGGATCTCTGGTGGCAAGATGAATGAAGAACATACTTAACAGAGAGAGAACCAGAAGTAGAAAGACCCGTTAGGAGACTTGCTGGGTATGAGAAAAGAAGATGATAATGGGGATAGGAAGAGTTTGATGCAAAGCTGTGCTAATATCTGGGGATAGACGCCACATTCCTGGAGAAGCGTAACTGACTAGATCTCTTACTGCTTGCTCTGTCCTCTTTGACAAAACAAAAAGTCTGACTTGCTGCTTTACAGGATGAGTTAACTGGAAGAATGTCATGGCCAATGCCCCTGTAAACCAAAGGCAGGAAGCCAGCAGGCTGCTCAGATCCCAGCTCTACCCTCACCACCCTTTTTCTCTCCCCTCCCTAACCTGAAGCTACATACTTCATTTCTTTAGTTCATTTTGCACTTTTCCACACCCCAAGTACTCTCAGTGACTTCGGGAAAGAATTACTTGTTTCTTTTTGTGCCTTGACATTTCCATGTTATTTTTTTCTCTTCCTGTTTTCTTTTCCTTTTTGCCTTTCTTTCTTTGTTCTTTTCCTCTTTTAGGTACTTACTCAACATTCATTACGGCTACATCTCTTTTGACATATTCTGAGTGGAGGGGCACTCAGGAATGAAAATGCACAGACCAGGTTGAAACATCTCACGGGTGCTGAGAACCTCAAAGTTGCTTTTTAATTTTGTATCCTTCAAGACTTGAGACCTTTAATTAAGAAAAGATATAAATATAACAAACGTGGAAGAATTCCCTGAAGTTTAAGATAGGGACCCCAACATTATGCCGGGGATAAAAACTGTGCCTTGAAAACTCTTGATTGACTCCACTAATGAGAGGCTGAGATTTCTTCCTCATAACCCTATGCTTGTCTCTCGATTAATTTCCTGCAGTACTTAATCTTCAGTGCATGACACTTTAACACTAAGCTTATTATTCTAAAAATAGTGTTCTAGCAGTGCCATCTTAGCAGACATATATATGAAGACCTCATTTCTACTTGATTTCCTTAGCTGTTTAAATGTTAATATCGGGCTTGCACAAAATAAAATAAACAACCAACAAAGGTAAGTAAATTTTCATCTTGCACAATTTCCCAACTCCTAAATGTTAAAAGATTTTCACATATTTTCCTACTCAGAAACCTCACTGGAATTGCTAGATGTTCTTTCATGAGAACAAAGAGGAGAGTCACTGTTTCCATCTGAGAGCAGCAGTGTATCACGCTCTACACAAACACATCAAGGTAGTTCATTCCATACCACCTTGGGCAATGCCTTTCAGTGATTTTTTATGACAACTTCTAAGATAAAAATAAACTGTGGAGGATTTTATAGAGACTCTAGGTTAAGAAATTCATTATGCCAAGTGAACAAGACAAGAGTCAGGCATACAGACAGAATCAGAGGGAACAATTTAGGTTGGTAATGAGATTTATGTTTCAATCCTTTTCTCTCTCTTGGCAGTGTTAGGTGAATGGATGCACAGGAAGACATTTCAGTTTGCATAAAACCTTTACTAGGAGAATGAGACACCCTAACACCTCACTGCGGTCTATTGAAAGCACAGTACTCGCTGTCATGAATGTGGTTGTCTTGCTGTATCGGATTTTCCTAAAATTATAATGTGATGCCTGCTATTACCACCTGCTGAAAATACTGCCCTGCTCCGGGGCACGCTGCTCCCACCCTCCCAAGGAGAAGACTCAAATGGCTGGAATTCAAGATGAGCCTGGCTCCTTGCCAGTTTGCCCAGGAATACATAATCAATAAGAAAAACACACCGACCTTGAATTTCTCCTTCACCACTATTCCAAAGACAGGATCTTACCTCATTCTCTGTACAAAATAATTAGATACAAAGTTTTAAGAATCTTGTTACTCATATACATAACTTTTGAGGCGAAAGTGTTAAATATATTTCTGAAGAAAAAAGTCTCCTCAGCTATTACACCACATCCTAAAATTTTTCTCCTCTTCAACATCACAGAGTTTAACCCCAGTGGCTCAGGTATGAAACCATTTCATAGTCACTTCACAAGTCTGGAAAAGCATAAACATACAGATGAATGATATTGTGTGCTTTCAGTATTTTTTAAATGTTGATTCTAAATAAGGTCCAGTAAGCTATTTACACTTTCTTGCGCATTGTGCAAAGACCTTGAAATTGAAGTACTTAATTATATGACAGCTATTTTAAGATGGTGAGAAAATATCACACTCCTCTGACTTTATCCTCTTACCAACCACAAAAAAATAGAGGAAAAAGATGAAACATGTGTAAATTGAAAAATCTCTTGGCTGTACATTGCCTACCACAACATGTTTGCTGCTGTGTATCAGTAATGCAACAAATTCATCCATGTCATCTTCAGACTTCGGGTCATTCTTTATCCATTCAAATCCCTAGTCCTAGTCCAGCACCCAATATTATCCTACAGGCAATATGCAATATGTACATGCTGGCTTGTTCAATGACTTGGCTTTTTGCTGTCCCCATCTCTAGAGACAGTCTCTCTCACATGTAAAGCTGCCATCTGCTTTATGATAGTACTATAGACACTGACTATTTCTCTTCTGAAAAGATAAATTTAGACATCCCATTCTCTCATCTGGACTTGGTAAATTTCCTCTACTCTTCCACATTACTACAAATAAGCCGTTCCACAGGATTCCTGAACCACAAGCAACTATTCTTTCTCCATTACAGGGTCCATTCTCCATTTCAGATCAGTCCACATCCTCCAAAATGCTGTTACCCACATCACTGATGCAGGTTTCCCCGGGAAGTCACCTTCTTCTCTGGACTCCCGCTCCAAATGCACTGAATCTCTATCTGTGCTGCTCTCTCTTACCTCTATTGTTTTAGACACAATTGTCTATCTTCCAGGAACAAGATCTCTATTATCTTCCTGTGTAGCACCTATCTGATCTCTAATACTTTAACTGTTTCCCTGGGGAAACCTTTCCTGTCTCCCGGAGCAAAGCCAAGGTCACAGGTCCACACTCTACACTGCCTTCCCTTCCTACCACACCTTTCTGCCCGTCATATCCTCAAGTTGTGTCTGTCTCCACCAATATATGAGCTCCATGAGATCTGAGATTACATCTGCCATAATGCAATTTTATTTCCAATACTGAGTATATTAACTGCCATATATAGTTGATGAATAAAGACATGTTCCAAAATGACAAAACCTCTTTTTCTCTTCTGCTCATTGACACATTTCCATATAACAATGTCCTGGCACATGAATAAATAAAAGAATGACTGTAATGTGTAGGCAGTGTTTCTACATGTTCTTTTCACAAATTAGAAAAATTTCCAATACATAACTTTTGCTCCATCTATGTCTGAAAGTGTGTAAAATAACAAATATTTAAATATAGTTAAACTTAACCCATGTATCAAGTAAATCGGCTTACTCAAAAGCAGCAGAGCTTCTTATAATTACATTTGAGAATATTACAATTCTTAGACAACAAATTCAGTAGATAAGGAAGGAATCCTGTTGTATTGTTTAAATTTCCCTGACAACAAAAAGGATAAAAGTTGCATCTACAGAGTCAAAACTGGTCTTTTAACTATTATCATGTAAGGACTTTATGGCAACACTTGCTGTATAAGTACATAGTTTTACAAAGAACAATGTTAAAAATTTTATTTTTTAACCAAAGGCATAAACATAAAGGACAAGAAGAGTATTCTCTCTTCAATAGAAGGCAAAATGTTTTATCATAACTCAGTAAAAGCATTTTGGTACAAGTTTAATAAGATAGAGACACTCTTGTTTTGGTATTCCAGCAATATTGAGAAACATTACCTCTGCATATGAAAATAATGACTGAGACAAATTGGCATTCTGCTCTGGAAGTTTAAGATGTAAATATAAAATGTGATAATTTAACACTTTAAAACAATTTTATTATATTGGAAAAGCAGTACCTTTTAATTGTTCAAAATTGCTATATAAAATTGAGTACAAACACAAAGCAACAGAAATCCTGCTACTCTACAATTTGTATTGGTATAGATATTTCCATGGAAATCCACAATAAACACCACACAGGCACACACACACACACACACACACACACCCCAATTGGTTATGTGTAAAGTGAAATCATAGATATTTCTCAGGTTCTGAGAATATTTATATAATTATAAATTATAAATATTATGTTTATGTAATTACCGTACATTTATGTAGTTACATGTTTTCAGCACAGTAATATATTAATATGCACAATGTTTTATAATATGATTTCTCCCTACTTATACTATAGCCACCATCTACTTGAGGTCAGAACTTAAACATTTTAAAATATAATACGCACACATATTTTTAAGTTGTTTTATACTTCCTTACTAGTAAGTCACTGTATCCTTAAAATTCTACATCATATAATGTAAATATTATAACCTGAAAACACTTTAAGTTTGTCTACCTCATTATTCCTTCTCTTCAGTCCACTAAAGGAATGTGAGCATTAATTGTGATATGGCAACTGGACCTGAGTAGAGTCACTCAGCAGATTGTAAAACTCTGATCGTGTCTGTAGATGATCAACACGTGGGCTGAAAACTGAGGAGGGAAACCCTCCAGTATGTGAGTGGCAGCAACCAATAAGCCTTCCACCTGGAAAGAATAGAAAAGGAAAGAAGGAAGTATTCCCTTTTTCTTCCTTGGAGGAGCTCTGGATTTCACCACTGTCTTTGGATGTTGTCTCCAGTTCTCTAGGTACTGCAGGCTTCCAGCACTTACTCTCCACTTGTCCAGTGCTGACCCTTCAGCTGTCCAACACATATAGCATAAGACACTGCAGTGAACTACATGTCTTTAATTTTGACTGTATCCTCTGGCTGTCCAGTGTACAGATGGCCACTTTGCATTGTTCCACACTTGATTCTGCATTCTGCACATAGCCATTGTAAAATTACCTAGTAAATCCTTTATAAAGTCATAGAACTACGGTGCTGTGGTTTTAAATCTGTTCCTTCAGTAAACCCTAACTGATACAAGGAGCACCAGTGGGTCTTTGCTTATTGAACACAGAATGGTCCTGGATCAACAACAGTATTATAACTGCAAAATAGATCCCTGAGTACCTAAGTGATTTTATCTATTGACTAACTTGCTCTAACATTTAACATATAGAATGGCCTCAGATTGAATGATATTGCTAATCCTACATTATCTCTTTGGGATTACTAAACAATTGTATCTGCCCAATATCCATTTTATCACCTATTTTATTCCTATATCATTAAAACATGGGGATTCTACAATCACAGATTTCATTATGCACAGAAATGTTACTGGTTAATATTCAGTTTGTGTTTCAGAATGACATTTTAATAGCATATAGTAAGCAGATTTGGGTTTCTGAATTGTGTACCAAATTATTTCCATAAATTAAGATGCTTCCTGTTCTGTACAATTTGGGATTACATCTCTTGAGGGCATTTCTGCTTGTCAAGATTTTAGCAGTAGGAGAGATGTGGGTGTCTATCTCAATGGTAACATTAACATACTGAGATCCTATAATCTTACCACATAGATGTAGATGACTGTAGTCTGTAGTATCAATAGCTAATGATGATTTAATGGATACTGTAAACATTCCTTGGTTATTTAGATAATTTCATCAGTTAGATGGATTAGGGAATTTCAATGATCAGCATAACTATTTTTGTTTCAATTTAACCCATTCTTCTTAACAAAGATAATTTTGAGAAATCTCAGCCCTTCAATTTAGGTCAATTAAAGGAAAAGGTAGCATATATTTCTTAAGGGCATAAAATAAAATGATTGGCCTGCCCATATGAGATAATAACATATCTCTTTTTAGGTAAAATTGATTATATGAATTGTGAATAACTTAATTTTAGCCAATGGTTTATCAAGAAATTCATACTTGTAGTACCTCATATTATAACAAAATACCACAGACTGGGTAGCATAAACAATAGAAATTTATTTCTGCACAGTCCTGGTGGCAAAACTTCCAAGAGCAGGGTGCCAATATAGGTGCCGCATGCTTTGCTGCCTACTGATGGTGCAATCTTTTTCTCTTCATGCAAGGTTATCAATCCTATTGAATTAGGACCCCATCTTTATGACCTCATTCAATTTTAATAACTTTTTTTAAAAACTATCTTTAAATACAGTCATTTTAAGGATTAGAGCCCCAAAATATGAATTTTGGTGTGACACAATTCAGCACATAGCATTCTTCACGATAAGATTTAAAGACCTATAGTGGGAAAAGCTTTTTACAGAGTATTTACATTTTTATTTGTTAGGAGTATCTTGGGAAAATGCAGTTACTAATTCCCTGGATAGAAATATTTATAACACATAAAAATTTTAGAGTTTTTTTAGGGATTGGAATTTTTAGCCAAATATTCATTGGAGTGGGATAAAATTTTGATTTTTAATAATTTTTCTTAACACTTCATCTCAGCTTATTAACTAATATTTATTGAGCTTATAAAATATGCCACCCATTGACCTATTCCTTTCTTATGTATCAATAAGCAAAACAGATACAAACCTTTGTCCTAATTGAACTGACTTTCTAGTAAAGGAAAATAAATGATTAACAAACATAAAGTATAGTTATTTTTAATTTTGGATAGTATGTTAAAATGGGAGTACTATAAAACAGATTGTGGTAGTGGGATTAGAAATGGTGGGATATAACTCTAAAAAGAGTGGTTAAAATAAGACAAATTTTTACCTAACAGTTAAGACAAGAAAGCATAAGCCTTACTCTTCTATTGCCTTAATCAGGGTTGGCACGAAATTCCTACACGGATATATTATGGTAAAAGTGAGAATTTGAGAGGGAGTAATAGATTTTGTCTGGTTTTCATAAAGTGCTATTTCTTAAAAACACACTTTCCAAGCCTAGACACTGTGCTATGAGCAGTCCAAGCTGGCTGAGGGCTCCTCTCAGGTGTTCTAATTGGCAGCTTTGGATAAGCCTTCTGCCAGCAGCTCTTAGCCCTTAGTAGCTTGCCATGTGAAAGAGACATCCACTGTCCAGCTCAGTTCAACTTCAGATAACTGCATGTCAACTGACATCAAATTTCAATGACATGGAAATCCGTAAACAAACACTTCCCAGATGAACTCAGTCATACCACGGAACTGTCAGAAATACTTATAATATGTTTTAAACCACAAAGTTTGAGATCCTCAACAGAAATGCCTTCAATATGAGTTTATTCATACCACTACAATGTAATTCTTACTTGGTTCTTCAAATAAATATTCAAAAACATCTACTATTTTTGCATGAACGCACATGTGCATGGATACAGGGTATGCATGTATGTGCACGAGTGTGAGTGTACCATATAGGAGGACAAGAAATGTGGAAAAGACTGAATTTCATACCAAGTTTAAAAAGAAACCATAAAAGCACATGTGTAGTGGACATCAATGGCAATGGTGACCATGAAAACATTAACTTACTTGGGAATATTCTATAAACATAGAGTTTCTTAATTTTCTCATGATATCATATTTGGGACTTAAACACCAGAAAATGATCAACTGACATGGGTTTATCAATGTATAAGGGGCGGTCAGAGTTAAATTTAGTCCACTTACAATTCAGTTTTAACTTTGTATCTTCAGTGCCTAAAACCATAGTTGCACAAAATTGGTGTTCCTAAAGATTTCATTAGTCATCATAGAGTTAAGAAAGAAGGTATAAAGATCTCTTCATTTTTAAATCTCAACAAACCAACAATAGAAATTGAGATATTCTCACAAAATCTTTTCCTTCATATCCCAAAATATCACCCCTGTAAGAATGAGACTAAGCAATTTGTGAAAGGGCTTTACTAACATGCTTTACAACATGTTAGTAAAGATTAAAGAACAGAAAGAACAGTGATATAATATTTGTATTTTAGCACCATAGTTCTCAGTATATACATATGCCTACTTTCCTCTAAACTCATTCATGAAGCTTCCATGTCTCAAAATGATAAAACAATTTCAGAGAGTATTTTCTTATTTGGCTTAACCAAATATTCCTGGCAAGTGCCTTCAGATTAACTTTAAGTTAAAAATTTGCAGAAACATACTCCTATTTAAAATTCCAGAATTGTCAGCATAGAAACTATTATTATCTTACAGGTAGACAGTTTATTTATTTATTTATTTATTTAGCCCTTTGTCCAAAATATATTTGAGTCATCATTTCAACAAGAAAATAAAAACAAAATCAAGAAAACTAGGAGTAGTCGAATAAATAATCCATAAAATAGTGAGCAAACATTGAGCCTACACTGTCGATTTACCTTAGAGTTTCCTAACTTAACAGTCAAAAGAAGATGATACATAGCTCATTGTCACAAAGGACTTTAAAGATATGCTCAAAGTTTGTCCAACTGATTCCAAATAGCTTACTGTTTATTGCATAATATATGAGATTCAAGTTACATATTATGGATTTCTAAGAGTGAATGAAAAGATTCATAGTGAACAGCTCAACAAAGAAACTCTGGTTTCAACTAGATTCATGTACATGACGAATAATAATCATGTTGCAAACCCAAGTTAGCAAAACATTCAACACAGAAATTTGTGTTAGGAATGTTACACCAAGTTTAATCAAAGGGGCAGTGGTGGTGAATCGATGGCATGCATGCCACAGTGAGTTCTTTATCACTGAAAGTTCTAAAAGGTTTGCCATCACTGATATAATAGAAGGCTCTGACCATTATTCTGTTCATAACAGTAAGTGCTGTTAAGAATGTTGATATTCTGCTGATAAAATTTGAAAATTATATATAACTGAAATATCAGCTAATATGTTCTCTATAATAATCATAATTGACAACACACACAATTTTAGCAGATGAATCTAATGGACTACTTCTGCTTATGGTGTATATCCACAGCAATGTAAATGTCCTCAATTCAAATATAAAAACCAAGGGGATAACAGGGAGTACGGGGATCCACATAGGATCATCTACTACTCTGCCCAAAATAGAGCGAGCACTTGCTGCACTTCAGGAAAATATCCTATCAACTCACACAGCCAAATGAAGCCAGAGAGACAAGAGATGAAGGCTTTGGAGGCGTAAAAGGTAGCCCCTAGGAGGGCAGTGCATTTAAGTGTAGGAATGAAATCAAAGTGGCTTCTTATTTACTGTCTTCATTGCTGATATATAATACCCAACAGCACAAATTAAGGAAGAAAAGGTTATTTTGCGTCTCAGTTTGTAGAGGTTTTAGTCTATAGATAACTGGCTCAAAGTCAGGGTGGCAAAGGAGAGGGGCATAGCAGAGAAGAAGGAGTTCTTGTATGGTGGCCAGAGAAAAGGAGATCAAGGGAAGAGGATGGAGATATGCTCTTCCAAGCCACACTCAGAGTGACCCACCTTCTCCAATCATGTCTCACCTCCCAATACCACATTGAGCTTAAACTCATCAGTGGGCTGACCTCCCTACTCATACACATCACCCTACCATGATCACCTCTCAAAAGCTACACCTACTGTATCCCCAGTTGTATGAGGGCTGGTGGTAACATAGCAGGCCAAATATCAACATGTTGTTGGAGAAAAATAGTTTTTCTTTAAGGAGATGTGTTTGGATGTCAAAATGATGAAAGGTCAGTGTGGAGGTTAAACTTAATTGTGTCAACTTGAGTGACTTGGAAGCCACCTATAGGATCAGTAAAGCAAATTTCTGGGTATGGCTGGGAAACTCATGAATGCATGACCAAAAAAACTGTATCTGGTATTCATCCTTTGCTCTGGGTCACTTCTCTGATTCCCAGCCTCCATGAATTAAGCAGCTTTTCTTCACTTTGCCCTCCTGCCACGATCCCCTGTTCTGGAGCTAGCAAAACATGGACTGAATTCTCAGAAACTGAGCCAAATTAGCCTCTCATTCTCTCAGTTGAAGGTGTTGGGTACTTAGTCCCAGCAATAGCAAAGATGATTAATACAATATATTTACTAAGATCCAAAAAGATCACACTGGATCTTCCACATAGAGGTTATAAGGAAATAAATTTTTGTTTAATGTAACAGTGCTGTAATAATGTAATATTTCATTTAGGAAATATGTCATAGTGTTGAGCACTGCAAGAGGTGATAGGACACAGCAAGGCTAAAGGTAAAACTCCTAACATTTCAGAAACTCCGAGAAAGGAGATAAATTTACAAACAAAAACTAGAATTATTGTTGCTATTGCTGTTGTAGAGGATATGGCCAGGCTAATGGAAAAGCCTGTAACTGAAAGATGCTTTTATTAGGAAGATCTGAGAAGACTTGCTAAAGATGAAAGGATAGAAAGAGCCAGCCGTGGGAAGAACTGGAAGGCATAACAATATAGACAGAGGGTCAAAACCACAAGGAGCTTGGCCTGCCCAAGGCACAGAAAGAAGACTCAGGTCTGTCAAGCAGAATGAGCAAAGGACGAGAATGGCACGAGAAGCAAAAGACAGGCAGGCCTGACCCAGATACTACGAGAACTCACTGGCGACGGTGAGCAGTTTTGATTTTGATTTGGTCCCAGGAGCAATGGGATGTCTCAGAAGAACAACCAACAGAGCAGTAAAATAATCAGAATGTATAATAGGAAAAGAATAACACGAGACCAGCGGGAGAATTTGAGTCCATAAATAACTGTAAATGACTTTCTTGTCTTGACATAAAAGGAAATGAATGAATAAAGATAATAGAGTCAGTATGAAACAGAAGAGAAATATGGCAGCCATCCATGAAAATAATTGAGTTAATTCCCACCTGCTGGAATCAATACAGGTTCTGTGACACGAAGACAACAGAAAGAACCAAAGAAAACAATCAGTGATTACAGGGCACAAGAATGGTAGCAGAGGAACAAGGGGATCTTGAGAGTAACAGTGAGAAGATTTTCAACTAGCCCTATTGCTGACATATGCTACAATGTGAGAATCTGTATTCTGAGGACAAAGTCAACTTTTATTCATCCCAAAGAAGAAAGAGCCAACATCAAAGTGGGCGAACATAGTTAATTTTATATTCAGGAGTGTCCTGAAAATTAGGGGAGCCTGAACCATGAATCAGAGTCCTAATGTCTCTTGCCCATCTAAAAAAGATAAATAACTCAGTGATGATGCTATGTTTTAGACCAAGTTGATTACAAGAGGTGGCAGTGTGTATTTGGAGCTGCAATGCCCACTCTGCAATGAGCCCTAACCTCCAGTGCGATAGTATTTCCAGATGGGACCTCTGGAGGTAATTAAGTTTAGACAAGGTCATGAGACTAGAGCCCTCATAATGAGTTTGGTGCTCCTCATAAATAATACACCATAGAGCTTGCCCTTTCCTCTGTGTTCACGAAAAGACAGGTCATTTGAGCACATAGTGAACAGAGAGCCATCTACAACCGAAGGAGAAAGCCTCACAAGAAACCAACCATGCTGGCACCCTTCTCCTGAACTTACAGCCTCTGGAACTATGAGACAAATGCATTTTTATTGTCTCAGCTACAGTCTGTGGTATTTTTGTTATGGCAGTCCAAGCAGGATCTATGTTCTAGAATGAGAGCTGTAATGCATTCAAACTTGTCTTTTGGACAAGCACAAAAATACAGTGCTCAGATTCAGCTTGTAGTAGAAATCTCCAAAACATAAAACAATCTAATAATCAATAAATTCTATTAATTATTAGAATATTAGCTACCCTTCTCTGGGAAGGGTTATATTTGGTCACCTTTTTGATGTGATACTTGGCCTTGTGACTTGCTGGGAAGTGAAATATGAATGATGTCAATGAAAATCACATGTCACTTTTAGACAATAGTCACATGTTACTTTTAGACTTTCTGCCACAAGACCAATAAAGCTCTATTTAGTGCAGCTAACCTATATTGAACATGCAAGATGAGCAAGAAATACAATCTTTGCTGATGTAAATCACTGAGATTTTGGATTATCGTTACTATGACAAGTAAGACTATTCTGGTTTATACATGACTCATCTAGAGAATAAATCTGAAAAGACAAGAAGGATATTCTGACATAGGGAATCATTACTTTTCATGGGGTCATTCTTCGGGCTTGATTGTGTGGTTGACGGATAATTCTAACTCACTTTGGAAGCAGAATGGGATTTCTGAAGCATATTCTTCTTTTACCAGAGCACTCATTATTGATGTTGGCTCCAGTGCTGGCAGGAGTCCAGAACTTCTCTAAATAAATATTTCTGTTACCTTCCCAGGGTAATCTTGCCAGGCAAGGAAAAAAATGAACCCTACAGTATAAGAGCAAGTATAAGTACAGTATAAGTACAGAAATTGAGCTGTATAGAATTTACAGCAATAGAAGTATGGCTTAAAAAATGAAAAATCTTAAATAGGAATAGTTAGAAGTAAAAAGCTACGGAATTCACACAACTATAACCTAAAGGAATATTAAGATATAATCCTTAAGTTTGCAGAAAGGCCACAGGATGGTAAGAAGTGAGCCAAAAGTACTTTCTATTCATGTGTCTCTCTCAAGACTTATGCAAGTGAGCATAATTCTTGTATAATTCCAGATGATCCTGAAGTTAGCCTAAAAGTCAATTTGATAGATCTGAATCTTTCCAGGAACTGATGATGCTAGCATATCAGTGAGTCAGAAGAAGTAAGATGGGCAAGAAACCAGAAAATATAAAATCCTACTCTGATAGTCTAGTGAATTTTTATGTGTCAGTTATCCTGTAGCAAGGTAAAAGGACAAATCATGTTGCCAGCAGTATTGCTTGTCTTTTTGTTACATTTGCTCTATTTGCACATCAGCCTGTTGCAAGGGGCAGGGGAGGGAAGGGTGCTTAATCTAAAGATCTGGAGGATTTCCTCACTCATGTGAGAGCGACAAAGACCAAACATTCCATGCCTCACTTAAAAATGTACCAGTATATTCACCCAACAATAGCTCTGCAAGATACAGTAAACTGTTGTTTCTACTTTGCAGATGAGGCAATGGCTGTCCTCTTGAGTTTACATCAGCCTTGGATTAGCTGCCTGTGTACTGTCACACCTTGCCAGAAATTCTCAGAAGCAGAACTATTTCATATATCTTGTGGTTATCTAGATTCTTGTAGAAGGTATCTCCTGGCCATTTTGGTGTATTTGACAGCAAAAAAATTCCAGAGAATCAAAGTTCCAAAAATGATATCTAATGTCCCACCTAGAAAGCAGATAAATTCCTCACCTGAGATTGGTCTTTAGCTATGCAGCAATATAAGAATTTCTTGCTAGATGAGATTGAAGAAACCAAAAAGGCAGCATCACAAAGAAAACTCAAAATAAATAATGAGACAGACCCGAGCTCTCCAAGATGCAGCACAGCTTGCCCAGTGAGTGGGTGCACACATGCCTTTGGAGCATGGAGTAATCAGGGAGACCAACAACATGGAAGTGTCTGAAGAAGCATTCAGGATCCAGCAGTGGGCTCTGGAGAACTCTACTAACAGAAGACCAGTCCCAGCACCCACATCCAGGGGCCAGGATCAGCTCCATGCCCAGCACATTTCTGAGATCTAACATGGATGCTATCACAGAACTATCAACACCAGAGCAGTTTACCACATTTATTCTCCCTTGTTTGTCTGCTTGGCTACCCCTTTCCTGTCTGGTTGGATGTCATCTTGTTTGGTTTTGTATTTTGTGACCATTTTTGTTTTAAGATTTTTTTATTCTTTCTCTTGTTACTTTTTTCTTTCTTTTCTTGTTTTCCTCTTTCCTCTTTTTTTTCATTCTTTAGGTTTCTTACCTTTCTTTTTAATTTTTTCTATTGGTCTTCTTTCTCTCTTTCCTGAACTACTTCTTGAATTTAAACTTTCAAGTGAGTAAACCTTGTCTATTCCCCGATTACTCCTTTGTATTCTATTTCATTTTTTTTCCTCCTGTGTCTTTCGGTTTCCCAAAACTTGGGTGATTATCTGTTAATCTCCAGCCTTGACTCTACTATGCTGGATCTCATTCTTCACTTTGTCCTATCCCCTATTCATCTTAACACCCCACCACCTCTCCAGAGAAGGGTAAAATCACTCCAATAAGGAAAATTCACTGCATACAAGTACAGGGTGTATGTTTGATTTCATTCTAAAACAAAATGTTTGATTTCATTGTTACAGAACAAAATCAAACATTAGAGTTTGCTCCTATGGTCAGAGGTAGCAGGTTAATGGTTTCTGTAGTTTGTCAGTAGAGAAACTGTACTTGAAACTATTTTTATTGCTAACTGTACTATTTTAGCCAGGGTGTCATGTATGTAATAATCAGCTTTTCTCCCCTGTATGATAACCTATGATTGCATGGAGTCATAATCATCACCACAGTCCAGTGCCGAAGAAACAGGTGCTGAGCCAAAAAGTGACTTTTCCTCCTTTATCAACTGGGAAAATAGGTCCTTAGGATAGCTATGAAGGACTGCCTACTTCTAGGGGCACCCATGAAGAACAGACATCTCCTAAGGAAGCCTCAGTACCAGTTGTAGAGCTATTTATCATAAGAAACTGTCAAGCATCAACACAAAAAAACAAAACAATATGAAATTTTAAAAAGAGAAAATATAAAACGACAAGATGAAGAAGCAAAATTCAACTCCAGATCTCCAGCCCACCCAGGACAAGCCTAGGATTCAATGAGATAGATGAAAACGGAAGCCAAACACTGGAACTTTCTCAAAAAGACAGCAATAAAAGTGAAAAAAAAACAAGTCAAAATGCTATGGAGAAAATAATGTCTCAGGCACAAAAAATAGGATGCTTAAAACCAAAGATATCAGAGAAGACACAGAAAAAAGAATATATGAGCTTACAAAAATGATGAAAGCAAAAAATGCCCATAGGAAACAAATGAAATCCATGAAACAGATCAAAACAGAAATCTAAGAGGTTGAAAATATATGCAACAGAATCAATGAAGGGGAGGATAGAATTTCAGATCTTGAAGACAGAATTGCAGCTAATAAACATGAAAAGAAAGATACCTTAAATATAGCAAAAAACCATGAAAAATCAATCCAACAGCTATAAAATAAAACAAAGAACAATGACATAAAATTGATCAGGGTCAATGAGAAAGCTGGACACAGTACAAATGCCATAAAAAAAAAAAAAAAACTCTTCACAGAAATAATGGCTGGAAATGTCCCAAGCATGGATAAAGAATTTGACAGACAAATAAACGAAGCACATAAAACTCCAAATAGCCATAACCAAAATAAAACTACCCCAAGACCTATAATCAAGATTTCACAAAATCAGCACAAGAGTAGACTATTAAAAGCTACTAGAAAAAAGAAACAAATCACCTATAAAGGAAAGCCAATTAGAATGATAGTAGACTTCTCAACACAAACCCTCAAGTCAAGAAGAGCTTGGAGTGACGTATTTCCCTAAAACAAAACAACTTCCAACCCAAACTGATGTACATTGCAAAACTATCTTTCAAAATTAATGGACAAATAAGATACTTTCATGACAAAGAACAGCTAATGAAATTCATGACCACCAAACCAACCCTATAAAGAGAACTGAAACGTATTCTAGACAGAGACAAAAATGACCACAAATCCAAGAACAACAGAAAGGAACCATCAGGCAGGGCAAGGAGTTAAACTGAGGGGAAAAAGAAAGAACCAACAGCAGGAAAATATAACAAAGATAAGTCAATATATATATCAGTTATAACACTCAATTTAAATGGACTCAATTCACCAATCAAAAAAAATGGATCAAAAAACAAAATCCAATGATATGGTGTATTGATAGAGAAAAAAATGACAGTCAAAGGATAGAAAACTGCCTTCCATACAACAGGAACTGGGAAAAAAGCAGGGGTAGATATTCTGTCTGCAGACAATTTGAACTTCAAACCAATAATGATCAAAAGAGATAAATAAGGCCACTACATACTTGTTAGGAGAAAACTTTAAGAGGAAAGAACAACAATCATAAATATATATGCACCAAATACAGAAGCACTCAACTATATAAGACAATTATTAATAGATATGATAAATCAATAAGCAATAACACAATTGTAATGAGAGACCTAAATCCCCAGTGTCACAAAGAGACAGATAATTAGACAAAAGTCAACAAAGAAATGGTAGAACTGAGCCAAATCTGTGAACAAATGGACTTAGTAGATATTTTCAGTGTTCCACCCAACATCATCAGAATACACATTCTTCTCAGCTGTACATGGGATATACTCTAAAATAGACCATATACTAGCCCACAGAAGATGCTTAAGAAAATGCAAAGGAATTGAAATTACCCCACACATATTATCTGACTGTAGTGTAATGAAATTGGGAATCAGTGGCAGAAAAACTCCAAAAACTCCATAAACACATGGAAATTAAATAACAGCCTCCTAAACAAACAATGGGTCACAGATAAAAGGAAGAAATTAAACGATATGAACAATTAAATGAGAATGCAGATATAGCATACTGAAAACCAAACTGCATGGGAAATACTTCAAAGAATCAACAATTGAGATCTCATCTCATTATAAAGCTTTTACACCTCAAAAGAAGTCACCAACAGAATAAAAATACAACCTACAGAGTGGGAAAAATTTTAGCCAACTGTCCCTCAGACAAAGGACTTATATCTAGAACATATAAAGAATTGAAAAAAACATCAGACATAATCCAAAAATAGGCATCTGAATTGAAGACACACTTCTTGGATGAAGAAATACAAGTAACAAATAAATATATGAAAAAAAGTTCAACATCATCAGTCATTCAAGAGGTGCAAATTAAAACAACACTGAGATTCCATTTCACCCTAGAAAGAATGGCTATCATAAGAAATCAATGAATAACAAATGCTGGAGGGGTTGAGGGGAAAAAAGGAACACTTCTCCTCTGTTGGAGGGAGTGCAGACTGGTGCAACCACTATGGAAATCAATGTGGAGATTCCTCAAAGATCTAGAATTAGAGGTTCCAATTGATCCAGCTATTCTCCTTCTGTATATTTTCCCAGAATTAAAAACATCATACCACAGTGATCTATATGCATCCATGTTTATAGCAGCACAATTTATAGTGGTTAAATGTTGAACACAACCCAAATGCCCTTCAACTGAGGAATGGATAAAAAAGAGTTTCTATTTTTGTTCAATGAAGTACTAGTCATCTATAAAAAAATAAACTTGAGACTTTTATAGGTAAATAGATGCTACTTGAGACCATACTCATAGTGAAATAAGCCACTCTCACGTGTAAACATATTTTCTACCTAGTGTAAGAAACTGAAAGAGTAAACAACATCCAAAATGTGTAGTAGAGATTGTGAAATAGGAAGAAACTGTTCAAAAGGAAAGAGAAATTGAGATGAGGTAAAGGAGAAAAAAAGGAAAGGGAAAGATAGTTAAGATAATTATACTACTAATTTCTATTAGTTCACTGCAAAGAAAGATTTGTGCCTATATTGTATGATCAACTTTTCATGCCTATATCTTGTAATATGAGCAACTACTCTGAGGGTAACAATACAATATACTAATCATTATTACTCTCCTACTATCTTGTTTTGAAATTTTATGTCATTGTTTTTTCTCTTTAAAATAAAAAAAAGAAAATAATCTTAACTTCATAAGTTTTTTGCTAGGTAGAAATACCAACAAAATTCTTTTTCTCCTTAAAAATATATAAATAAATAGCAAAGTTTTTTTTGTTTGTTTGTTTTTCTCCCCTTAGTGGTAACACCAATGTCATAGCAAGTTCACATTTGCACTTGCTCTCTAAGTAAAATCCTGTTGGAAATTTTTTTTTATTTAAAGAGAAAAAAAGCAAAACAGAAAAAGGGGTAGAAACAATACAGAATTTCAGAACAAAAAGCAGTAAGAAATCACTGATTGATAAATTACAAATTGTCTTCTTAGACACAGTTGTTCAAGTTACAAAATTAAAGCATACAAAGTGGACATTCAAACGGTGAGACTGGAAACAAGTTCAATGATCTAGTAACAGCTTAGCAACATGGTTATGCTAATACAGAATTTCAAAAAAAAAAGATAAACAATAAGAAATCACTAGTTAATAAATTACATATTGTCCTCTTAGAATTAGCTGTTCAAGTTACAAAATTAAACCATACAAAGTAGATAGTCAAACAGTGAGAGTGTAAACAGCTATGCATGCATGAATCTCTGCATGTATTTCTATACTTTGTGTATTAGAGGGAAAAACAAAACATAGCAAGACAAAACAAAACAAATTCCTATAAAAACATGAAACCAAAAAGTCATATAAAACCACAGTACAATGATTACTGTGTTGTTTCTTATTATCTTCAATAGAATTGTCTATATAATCAGGCATAATTGGATATAGCAGTATAATTGAATATAGCAGTACATAAAAAGATTAGTAAAAATAAAACACTGTAGACAGTATAAAACTTCAAAGGCAGGTAATAATCAAACTAGAGTGGATATTCTAGTGAATCCTGTCATCTTCAGTGCAGTTGCCTATACTCTCAGACTTGATACTATGAATCATAACAGCTTTGAATAAAATCTATCAATACAAAACAGTGATCCAACAAACCAGATTCGATTACAGTCAGTCATGGCAAAACAGTGTAGGTTTTACAGAGCTGTAGAGTAAGTTAATAGGAAATTAAGGATGATTACCATTCTATATCCTGTTATTTTCAGGATTACTGTCTGTGCCCTCAAATCTAGTACAGGTAGAATGACTGAAACAGAATATAATACATCTAAGCAGAGTAGTGTGAGTAATGTGGGTTTTAAATCCTGGTTCACTATTAACAATATAGTGTATCATGGCCATCTATGTTAGAGATTCTAGTTATCCTTCTCTGCCTCATTTCTGCTATGCTATTTTTCTGCCTGTTTGTCTAGTTTTCACCTTCATTCTACTGCCTGCCCTACTCATTGAGGCCTTTCTGCCACTGTTCCTAAAATCCTGGTAATTTTTTTTCTCTCTCTCTAGAATGTCCTTCAGTATTCTCTGTAGGGTTGGATTGGTGGTCACAAACTCCCCCAGTTGCTCTTTGTCATGGAAGCATCTTGTTTCTTCATTAATTTCTAGTGACAGCTTTGCAGGGTACATCAATCTGGGCTGGAGGTTATTTTCTTTCAGGGCTTGGAAGACTTCGCTCCAAGCTCTGCTTGATCTGATGGTCTGTGTTGAGAAGTCAGCCATGATTCTGATGGGCTTACCTTTATAGGTACTCTGTTTCTTTTCTCTGATGGCTTTTAATATTCTGTTTTTATATTGAATTTCTGGTATCTTGATTATTATATGTCTGGGTGTAGCTCTGTTTTGGTTGTATGTGGCTGGAGTTCTGTATGCCTCACACAGCCAAATGTCATTTTCTTTTCCCATGCTTGGAAAGATTTCCTTAATTATTTCCGTGAATAGCCTTTGTAATTTGCCTGTATGTATTCCTGCTTCTTCATTCACATTTCTTAATTCTTAAATTGCAGATTCTCTTGTCATCTTCTAGTCTTTGTATTGTTACTGCCTGTTTCCTTATTTTTAAGAGATCTTTCCTTTCATGATCACACATTGCAAACTTGTCTTCAAGTTTTGATAATCTATCCTTAGTTTCTTTTAAGGAGTTTTGCCAGCTTTCAATGGAGTTTTTAATTTCCTGGTAGTCTCTTTGAATCTGCTTCATGTATTCTATATTTTCTTTATATTCTTTATCAAATGTTTCTTTTTTGTGTGTTCCTCCCTTCTTCCATCTGTATCTTCCTGAGAGATGCTTCCTGAGAGCATTTATTTTATTACTCTACTCATATTTTGCTTTACCTGATTTAATATTTCAGTTTTGAGCTTGTCTACAAGGTCCCAAAGATATCTCTTAATGTCCATTGAAGCTATGTCTGATGTGTGTTTGCCAGCCTCAGTCTCCCTTGATTTTCCCTCTCCTGGATCAGTGCTCTTAGGGTTCTGGGCTTGGGGCCTCCTCCTGCCTCTCTCTCCTGTCGTAGTCCTGGCTTCCTCCACACAGGTTACAGTGCAGGCCCCAGCCCCCTTCCCTGTTGGCCACATTTCCTCCAAAGCTCACTGGTGAGGGACCTCCACCCTCTCCTGCCTGCCCCCCACACTGGGCCAGCCAAATGTTAGGGGCCTTCACTCAGTTAGTGCATGCTAGGTGCAGGGAATCAATTTGGGATGCCTTATTGTGTCCTGGCCAGGGGCACGGCCCAGTCCAAGCAAATCCCATGAATCTGCTCAGGGGAGGGAGCAATGAACTGAAGTCACTGTCACTCCCAGTTCAGGTTCCTCCTGCCCGATTCCAACATGTCACCCATTTGGTCACACCCTTCCTGTGTAGGGGGGTCTCATTCTCAGCATGACTGTGGATTAAAGAAGGTCCTTTCACTGGCTCCGCTCTCCGATGAGCTCACCAACCCCTGACTTCAGCGCTGCTGTGCTTCCTGTGAGTGGTGGCAGGATGAGTTTGGGCAGCTCTGCTGGCCACCACAGATTCAAGCTGGTGCAAATTCTGGCTGGTGCAAACTTGGCAGGTCACCGAGAAAACGTGTCCCGTAATTTTTAGCTGTTTCAGTTGTAGTTCCGAAGTATTTGATGAGCTTTTTTAAGTTTTAATTTCTTCCTGTGCCAAGAGGATCCATCTCCCTCTATCTGGGTCTCTCCAGGGTGTTTTATTCTGGCATTTGAGTTGTTTCTCCCAGGAGGCTTTGTATTTTGTTCCTCACTGATCAGCCATCTTGACTTCCCCTGAAGTTAAGCTTTTAAAGAAGATCTCTACCTGAGACCTCCAGTGGGACTTGGAGCTCTGAGAAGGGTAACTTAATGGGGGGTTGTGGAGCCCGAGTCCCATCAGTCTTCAACAGCAAGTCCGAGTAGATCAGTCAGCAATGGATCTGGCGGTGATGAAATCTCCTGTGAGGGCAAGGTGTGAGAGGATGGCTTACCCACTCTCTGGCAGCTAGGACAGTCGCTCTTCCAATGGCCCTTGAGATTGCAATAGGGGCAAGGTCCCAGAGGAATGCCAGGGTTGGGGTCACTCTCTTGCCCAATGTCCTTCTTTGTTGCACTTGAAGCATGGTCTGGGAGTGGCTCAGGCAGCTCCACCTTGTCTTAGTTTACCCATCTCAGAGCTCCAAGTGTCACTGCTGAATCTCCTGGCTGGAACACAAGGAAAAGGCAGTCGTCTGGGTGTTTGAAGAATGAAGAAGATCGCTGTTGCATGCAGATTAGCGGCAGCAAGTAAACAGTCCTACAGGAGAAAATGGTGGTTCACAGGCAGGGTAGCTCCAACTTGGAGCTAACATACTCTGCCATCTGAGTCACAGCACCATTATGTTAGGTTTTTGGCACAATAAGAGAGAAAATATAAGTAAAAAGTAGCCTTTATTCCGAGGACATGGAGAGAAGCCCATGACTATAACCAGCCTGGTTTTCTCTCCCTGTTGGGAATTTTAAACTTTAGATATTGTCTTTCCTCATGCGCAGCTGTTTTTAAATTTTTCTTTGAGAGAAAAGGAAACCAGCTACCTTTAACAGAATATGAGATGGTAATCTCTTCAAAGAAGTAAAAAGCATTAATTTCATGTGCAGAAATTCTCTACAAAATTTTTGAGGTCCTGGTTTTCACTGTGCCTTTCCTAAGGACTTTCGTTTGATAAGCCAAAGATCTTTTGTTTTGTTTTGCTTTGATCAGATTTTCCTTTATGTGCTAATAAACTTTTGACAAATTCAAATGAATTTTACTACATAAAATGTAAAATGAGATTATTTAACTAACAAACAGATTTTTTTGTTATATTCTATTGGAAAGAGAAGACCTAGATTATCTGATCTAAGGCTCTTAGACAGACAGGCATGCATGAGTTTCTAGTATCCTCAGCACAATACCACATCATACCTTATCTAAGCAATATATCAGGACTGTCAGCACAGGCTTCAGTATCCCTCCCCTGCAGACACATACACACAGGGAGATTTATTCTTATTGCCTACTCTTTCCTAATTTTAGCAACAGTGATCTCCAGGCTTTGATAAAAAAAATTAAAGTATCTATCTTTTCTTTAAATTCCTTTCAAAATGCTTGTGGACCAGTGACAGAAGAAAACATGCTGTTTAACAGCTCCCTTGGAACCTCTGTTTGAGCTAAGCTGTCCTCCTAATAGAAGGCATAGCGATGAAAAGTATCTGCATCTTCACCTCCAGGAGATCCAGGGAGGCCCATCAACCAGCCCATGCAGTAAGCTGGTTCAGACAGGTCTCTAGAGAGCTCCCTGGAAATAAAAATAAGTATAACCTACCTTTTGGGACTAAAGGCTCGATGGAATACCATAAATTTGTGTAACGTGATAAAACATTCTAAGGTACTTATGTCATTAGTAAACCATTTAAGTATTAAAATGGGTTAAGGATTGTATTATGAATAGCTCTTCTAGAATAATAAATGATTGCACTAGGCATTTAAAATGATTAATAAAAATTTAATTGATTAATTAATAAAAATATGCCAGTAAGAGTTTCTAGGAAAGCATACAAAATGTAGTTGACACTATCTTCACATGAATCAATTATAAGGTAAAGAGCAACATTGAGCTTTCTAGTTTACTGATATTAATTTTGAATATTATCAATTGTAACCTGTAACTCCAAATTCCATAAAATGCAAAGCCATTATGAAATGGAATTAACAGGAAGCTTTAGGAATTCATTAAACTGAACTTTAGTGGCAGAATAAATTTTTTGGCTAATACAGGAATATATATCCATACATTCACTATTTATGATGCCATTTGAGACTCACATAAAATGTAAGTTGAAAGAATGTGTTGCCTTCAATAATTTACAAAGGTAGAAAATAATAGCAAGGGGAATTGAGAGCAAATCTCATCTTTTCTCAGACTGTAATATACAGATATTACATCTGTGGCTTCCAATACAGACTCTTAATTTGAGCCCAGAAAACCAGGTACTATGAAGAGATTAAAGGAGTATCTGAGGGGAGAAGCATAGATGTTGTTTCTGGTTCATAATCATGTTTGCAAGCATGCTAATCAAACTAGGCACTTGCAAACATGATAATTAAATTTACAAATGGTTGGAAATATTTGCCACCGAAAGGTTTAAAGTCATTCCTGAAATCTGGTGACAACCCTAGCAATATGTGTAAGCCTCTTGAGGTCCAACTGAGGATAGACAATATTAAAAACATAATTGATTTTAAAGCACATTAGATTAAGATTTTCTTCCTATGAAAAAATTCTTTCATCTTTTTATTCATGTTCAGGTCATTTCCTGCTTCCTGAAAAAGGTGTCCATAACTCAAAGCTCCACATAAATGTGCTACTTTTATTTTACCCAACAAAATGTTCCATTTTCATTAAAATATTCCAAAATGTTACACTTTCACTTAAAATGATATACTTTGGACTGAAAAGATTAAGTATTCATGTTAATGTTAGACAGGGCCATCAATAGTATTTGAAATCTGAGAAAGGTCACAGTATCAGAAAAAAAAAAGTAACACAAAACTAAAATATGTTAGCCCACTTAAGATACAAAGCAACTGAGAAGTTCATTGAAGTCACTCTATGTTAAATTTTTAAAAATTGGACTTACTAAGTCCACTTTTAAGTCTTCCATACCAAACTTGACCTACTAATTTAATGACAGAAGTATTCTGGTTATACAGTACAGGAAAATTTTAAATGACCCATGAAGTTTCTCCAGCAATAAACTAATTTCTAACAGAATTTTCAATTCCTTGTTGGTGAAAAAAATGCAAACTTCCCAATTTTTAGTGGCTACATGGAATGTTCTTTAGAATACATAAATTTGTATAAAGTCAAGGGTCTTAGGAATAAATTGGTTGGCAAACAATATCAACGGTGCCCTGATCTGACCTTGCACATAATTGTTTGCACAACAGAGCTGAAAAGCAACAACATGGTTAATCTGTGCATTTTTATTTCTAGCCATCTAGAGATCTTAAGGGTCAACATGATTCACTAACATTCACTAAAAGTTATTAAAATTGTACACAGTTGATGGAAAGGTGTTATTGCTTTTATAATAAAAAATGACTTTCATGAAAGAGTAAACACATAATTTTTATTACATTTTACTTCACATCCTCCTCCTCCCTTTTCAGTTTCATTGTTGGTAACAGCTGATTTTTTGTGCTGCCTACTGACATTCTTTATTTTTTTATTCATATAGTACAGTGGAGGCAGATAGTGCTTTCCAAGTTTTAAATTATAAATGGGGTAGCTCTCTGCCCTTGATAGCCCCAAGGCTCCTGCCTTTACAAAGGACACCAAGAAGAAACCTTTCAATTGCCCAATATCATCATGGTATCTGTTCAAATTCAGAGATTTTTAATAATACCATGATACTAGAATTTTCGTATTCCTCCAGATTACTCCAGGAAGCCTAGGAGAAGTTATTTGAAAACACATCAAATGAATAGCAAGCAGTTCCCCTGAAAATAGAGCCACTATCTTATAAAAAGCCCATGACTGCCAGCAGACCAAAACAGAAGAGCAAAGGTAAGCAGCACAGAAGTCTAGCCATGTCTACACAAATGGAGAGAGACAGAGAGAAACAGAGAGATGGAGAGATAGAGACAGACAGAGACAGAGCGAGAGAGGGTACAAAGAGGACAGAAAGCAACATATCATCATCACAAAAACCATATAATAAATGTAGTATCAGGCAAAGTAAAAACATAGTTATGTTTACTTCCTACTGGGAATTTAACATAAACGACATCACTTGATTGAAAAATCTAAGCAATAATAGAAAAGTTATTCAGAGAAAACTTATAAAAAGGAAAAGTCATATGAAGAAAATATAGAAACAAGAACTAGTCAAAAAAGATGGTTTAAAAATATAGTTGAATTATAGCACTATTGTGAAATGACTATAAAGTTATGATCATATGTATCCAGTATAATCTATGCAATATAGCCTCATTACTGTAACACATTTTACTTCTCATTGCTTTATACTAAAGCCTAAAGCAGAAAAAGTATCCAATTTAAACTGACCAAATCTTTAGAGGAAAGTAACAGGGCAAAATGATTCTGATTTAGGATTTAGCAAGTACTAGTAAGAGTTCAACATTTTTTTAAAATAAATGAGTTACTCCAAAATTAATGTTATTCATGATTTACTATAAGGAATTACAGATGTTTTTTACTTTAGGCATATTTTAGTAGTTCCCATTCAGTCTCACTCCATGCATAATATTTCATGTACCGAGAAATATCATCATGTTTCTATCATCAGAAATCACTGCAAAATCTCAGAATACATAGCTTGTAATTATAAAGTAATTTCAAATTTTAATTTAGATTGTAGTTTATTTTCTTCTTTAGGAATAAAAGCAAGAAATTGTAATGAGATTTAGATTAAGCTAATATTTATTGAATACTAAGTATGTGCTGTACCCTAATATAACTGCTTCCCCAATACAATCAAAACCAACATAATTTTTAATTTGCCACCATGAGAAAGGACCAATAGAAGTGTAATTATATAGCAGGAAAAAGAAAAAGGTAAGAAAACAAGAGTATCAAGGATTCCCCATGCTTAATTAAGGATAAACAAAAAAAATCCTTTTACTAGACAAATATTAATTAGAAAATAAGAAAAAATGTTAAGTAAGACTTATGATTTAAAAATAAATGCATATAATTCTCTGGGAACTCATCTTAAACATTAACAGGAAGAAGAGATGAAACTGCCATCCTCAGGAAAGTATAAATGCCTGACAGTGAATCAAAAAATAGGAGAAAGCTCAGTAAAGAACTGAACCTCAAAGGAAATAGGAAGAGACAGAGAGAAGCCAGATAAAGTATCAGAGAAAATTAGCCAATAACAACTTTTTTGAGAATGGAACACACTGAATTTTAAAATATCAAATAAATAAACAAAACAAAAAGCAGTTTTTTCAATAGTGAACAGATCATAGAGACTGTTCCGTCTGGCACAGTCTTGAGAAAGCAAAGCATGAGGCCAGTTCAGACTGGGTAAGCATGCCTTAGGGACAGCGGCAGGCAGTAGTATAGTAAAATAAACACACACAGGCACACACACCCAACATAGGGAGAATTCTATCTAGCCCTGCGCCCTTCCCACCATGAACTTCCGATAATAGATGGTTGTAATCAAGAATTAAAATATGAAAGAAACCAACAAAAGAACTATAAAATATGCAATAGGACAGGAAAGCATCAGGAGGACACAGAATACAAGTGTCAAAATACATACACACATAACCACAGTAATGAGAAAAATATTTTTGAATTATCATAACTCAACAACTGTGCTTAATAAAAGAACACATAGAAGAAGATAAGACTCATCCTCAAAAAAGAAATGGAACATATGTCTATGCGGGTGAGGGTGGGGCAGAGAAAGCAGTCTAAGCAATTAAAATAATGAACACAGGAAAGCAAGAAAAAGCGTACTCTGATTGGGTGAAAACATAATAAGGATGATAAGAGGACGTGGCTGAAACAGCAAGCTAGGTGAAGGAAAAATAGAGTTAAAGAGAGCCACAGTGAAAATTATAATGTAGAAAGTGGGCAAAAAGAGCACCAAACTACAAAATAAAAGAATGAAAATTGCACAACAATAAATATTTAAGGATATAATTTAAAAAGCTGTCTAGAATTATAAGAGGATTGGAGTCCATAAAATGTAATTATTCTGTTCCACAAAAACTGATACAGAACGATCAACTGAAAGATATTTATTGATTAAATTACTGGATTTCCAAAATGAAAAATGACTGACAGAACTGGATGTCACACAAACAAAACAAAAATAAGTCAGCTACAAAAAGAAAAAAAAACTAACTTTTACTAGGTTTTCCCATAACAATATCCAAAATGAATGGGTAATTCCTACAAGGTATTCAAGAAAGAAAAATAAGTCTGACTTATAATTATATTTCTAAGCAAATTTTTCAAGTTAAATGAAGACATGAGCATTTACAAACTTCCTGTTGAAAACAGAATTTGAGAGTAAAATTAAGCCAGCAAAGTAAATGGATCATCTTTGTGCAAATGAGTCAGTTTAAGGATGTCCGCATGCGGCTGCCAGCCTACAGTCCTCCGCTCTACCAGCTGAGCTGTCGAAGGGTGCACATGAGTCAGTTTAAGACTCAGCATAACATCAAAACAAACGTGAAGGCTATGGTTAGAGAAACAAACACGATGCACACTGACAAAGCAGAAATGGGAAGGAGATGGGAAAACATATCTTTAGGAGACAGAGGGAATCAAGACCCTTTAGATGAAAAATCAAAAATAGTGACTAATATAATGGTATTAATGCTATTAACAATATTGTTACTACTAATATTAATAATAGCAGTATAATTAGGAAATTATAAAGTATAATTAAATAGTAATATAATTAGGAAATTATAAAGATGAACATTGAAAAAGGAAAAAGCAAACAGAAGTGAGCTCTGTCATCATTCAGAAGGCACAACAAAATTTTTAAAAACTCCAAGATAGGGCCAGGGATACAGCTCAGTGGCACAGCACCTGTCTGGCAAGCACGAGATCTTGGGTTTGAGTCCTGGTACAAAAAAGCAAAAACAAAAGTCTGCAAGGTGGAATACATATATTTCATATATAGTGCAAATGAGAAAAATATAAAGTTAATTTATTAAAATGAACTTTAAGATCACTCTAGAAAGTAAATCTCAGCTAAGTTCAAGAGAAATATCTAAAGTAAAGCAACTCAGAAATATGGTAGAACTAATAAGTTCATCCAAGAAATGACTGTAGACACATACATAAGCCCATACACATGCAAAGCATATTGATGCATTGACAAAACTGTCATGAAAAAGCTGAGAAATCTCAAATATGAAAAATAGAAAAGTATACAAAAATAACCCAAGACACAAGACATTAAAAGAACCTTAAATTATAGTGTTTATTTTTAATAAGCACATTTGAGAAATAGGATAATAAAGGGCCAGGGATTTAACTCAGTGGCACAAAGCCTGCCTGACAAGCACAAGGTCCTGTGTTCATTTCCCAGTACCCATAAGAAAGGAAGAAAGAAAGAAAGAAAGAAAGAAAGAAAGAAAGAAAGAAAGAAAGAAAGAAAGAAAGAAGAAAGAAAGAAAGAAAGAAAGAAAGAAAGAAAGAAAGAAAGAAAATAACAAAATGGATTATTTCATGGATAAGAGAGATTCTGCTTCTATTTCATTATAAACACAAACATCACTAAAGTACAATATATCGCCACTGTGGTTGAACCAAACAGATTCACAGGAAAGATGTGAGAAACAGATAACTGTAATATTGTTTAAAATGATCTGGAACATACAAAAATAATAAATTTCCAAAAATATTTTAGAAAAACAAGTTAAATAATACTTCCAATTAATCTCTAAGCATCGTTGCAAACTAAATAAAATTCTCAATAATACAACAGTAAATAAAATGTAGTCTTCCATGTCAAGGACATGGTTTATTTTAGGAATACAAAGGAAGTTTTGGGTTAGCATTATTTTCCATATAACAGATTTAGGTTGAAAATTTGTATGTACTTTTATCTTATGGAAGCTTACCAGTCACCCAATAAAGTTTAGCACTCAATAATCTCCTACTAAATTTGTCTTGTTTTGTTTCATTTGCTTTTAATAGCAGTTGAGCCCATATCATAACTAACAGCAGAGATAGAGAGAGATGAGAGAGAGAGAGAGAGAGAGAGAGAGAGAGAGAGAGAGAGAGAGAGAGAGAGAAACTATTCTATGTGCTCTTTATAAAGAAAAGTTTAGAATAATATTAAACCAAAAAGTTTTAATGAGTGGAACGTTACATCCTATTTTAGGTGAGAAGACAACATAACAAAGATACCTAGTCTTCTTTTATTAATCCATACATTTCACACAATATGAACAAATAGGTCTCAGCACTTTGGTTTGGTAATAAGTAAACTGAGAAGAAAAATTATTAAACAACACATAAGAATTCTGCAAAACAATGTTTTTTTTACAAAGTCTGGCATTATGAAACATTATAAAGTAATACACTATTGCTACATGAATATGAGGACAGATCAATAGATTAGAACAGAAATTTCGTAAGAAATTTCATTGATAAATTTCATATTTCAAATCAGTGAGAAGACAAATTATTTAATAAATGTTGTGAAAATAACTCTGGCTATATGGGGAAAAGTAAATTGGATCCATATCTCATACTTTACTCAAAGATAAATTCCGAATGATAAAGAAGTATAAAAATATTAAAAATGAAGTCCCAAAATATTTAGAGAAATCATTTTTATAATCTAAGATTGAGAAATAATTTAATAAATATGAAATAAAGCCGAATGGAATAAAAATGATAAATTTTGTTACCTTTTTAAAACATTGGACATAAAAAGAACATGAAATCATCAAATGGCAAACAGCAAATGTGGTCAATTCTTGTAGTACATACACAGATGAAAATTAATTCTTGTACAACAAAAATTACTATGAGTCACTTAGAAAACAATGATAATCCTTTAGGGAAAAACAGACAAATATTCAGTTTGGAGAAAAGACACAAATATCTCTTACATCTACAAAAAAAGCACTAAAGTTCATAACAAAAGAATAAAATACAATGGACAATGAATAATTTCTGATGCCAAGAATAAAGAAAACATACAAGATGTATCTGACACGCAGAGTTGTACCAGAAAGCAATTAAACCATCAAAGACTAATTGAATCATGTCTGAGGGACACAAATGTCAGTGTGAGGGGGATGGGGTTGGCCAACATGTTGGCAATTTAAGCTTGAAACAGTAATAAATGCAAATGATTAAAGAACTTAAAATATACAAACTCAGTGGTTAATGCTGATAGCCCCTTCACAAAGAGAGAAAAATGCCCTAAGATTTAATAATGGAAAACTAATAGAATACCACTGGAAGTAAGTAGGGTCTAAGTCCTTATTCTGAAAATAAAGATAAGTAATTTACTCTGCTTTTAATATATGAAGTATACTTCAGGGAAATTAATCTCTCATTGGAGAAACTTATTCTTTGCTTTAAAATTCTACCGAATAACTCTGAAAGAAAAAGTAGAATCTTTAAAAATCATTATTATTTAACCCTCTCATAATATAATTGATTCAAGCAACAGTCACACAAATAGAGCCATTCCATGAAAAGTAAGTGAGAAAACAGATTACAATGGAGAGATCAGATTGGTCTGAATCCATTGAGCATCAATCCACAAAGAGTGGCAAAAGAAGACATTGTGTCTCCTGCTTTGATGCAACGTGAAATATACTATAACAGCCTTGAGGCTTGTCAACATACTGAGCAGCAATGCAATAATTACCATGTATTAATGTTTCTCTACAGAGGATAGATGAACAACTCAAGTTACACCACAAGGATCAAACAGACAAATCCAGAATGTGGAATTCTGTGTAAAACATTCATCCCATTTCTATTAACCTAAATCAAGAGTTCAAAGGAAAAGATACTATTCTGATTTGAAAGATTTAAGAAACAAAAGCCAAATATAATGGATTTCCATCTGTATAGATTCTGAGTCAGTCAAATTATTTGTAAAGGATGTTATTTCTCATATGTGAATTTCCTTACATTTTATTTCATGACATGGACAATAACTATTTATTAGGTATAATTACAGTAACAAACTATCTACATGTTTTAGGGATGTTTGCATAAGGGCAAAAGGAAAGGGTGTTGATCTTTTTACATTCTTTGACAATGAAAATGGAGAAAAGTAGAAGGAAGGTGATCCCTGAAACAAATATAGCAAAATTCTGATAATTAGTGAATTTGAAATATGATTATATGAAAGTCCATTTTTTATATTCCTGTGTACCATGAGGTTCATCATAGATTAGTTTGAATTTAAACTTGTGTAAGAAAAAGTTATTCTCATGTGTAATCGATAAATCCTATAACCAAAATATGGCAGTACTGTACTTATCAAAATTTAAACTGCACATGCCTGCATTTCTATCTCTAAGTGTTTATTCTGTAGATATAACTTCATATATACAAAATGAGAATCACTGGACCACTGTTTGTGGTAGTGAATGATTAAAACCTACTCCTAAAGCCCATAAATAGAGACAAATCCAAGTATTCTGCAGACAGAAAACAAAATACTCTAGCATTCGAGGAGGAAAGAATTAGTTTGAGTGAAATAATGGAAAAATAAAGACTAAATACTTTAAAGTGATTGAAATTTAAGTCCATAAGTAAATGGATTAACTTGTCAGAAAATAAGGAAATCCTCAAAGGCTACAACACAGCAGAAGTAAGGTTAGAAGGAAGGAAGCTAAATTTGGCTGCCCTGCGGGCATTAAGCAGTCCCCGCACCTAAGGAAAGATTTTTCTGCATCAACAGGACACAGTTCTTTGCCGGTTCTGTCGAGCACATTGTGGGTATTTAGGAGCATCTCTGGCTTCCAACTACAAGATACCAGTAGTATCTTCTACTCCCCACTCACCCAACCCACACCCTCCCACACACACTTATAACAAACCCAAATATCTAATCGTTAGCAAGTGACAAAAACAAAAATATCACCCTGAACAAAGCTAGAAACCAGAAAATGAGGAATAAACATAAAATCTAACCAGAAAACCAAGACAGCATTTGTTGTGAATAGAATAAAAATCTCCCTCGTAAGAAATTGGCATACCAGCCTTTACATGGATTTAGGTCCTCATACTGACTTTATCTATAAGATCCAAAAGAAATAGAACACAAAAGTTATTATTTTAAAGTAAACATATCTTGGTAGAGGCAACTGAGAAGTAGACATGCCCTCAGGAAGAAAAGTAACAAAATGTAGTCTTCAAATAATTCCCACAGACAAAGTTATAGTAAACAAAACTAAAAAGCAAACACAATTAAACAAGACACTGTGAACAAGAAACCATAAAAAAATCCTCAAAAATAGGTACAAAAAGACACAAATATAGGAAAACAGACTATAAAATATATTTAAATCCTTGAAAATGTAGGTAAATGGTATTTGCCCAGAATTATCAGAAAGATTTGTAGAACTAAACAAAAAAATCTAGAAATTAAAACTATAATTGAAATTAGAAACTTCGTAAATCAGGATATGACAATAACAACAGATTAGAGTGAAATGAACAATTATTGTACTAGAATCATAGGAGATTGTTAGGTTTTCGGTGCAATGAGAGAGAAAAATATAAAACAATAGTAGCCTTTATTCCGAGGCCGAGGAGAGACTCCGTGACGGTAGAAGCCTGGCTTTCTCTGACCGGGACGGTGCCCAGGGCGGCCTAGTGACTGCGAGGAGCTGACTGGAACCCTC
Source organism: Hydrochoerus hydrochaeris (assembly GCA_004027455.1). Classification (NCBI taxonomy): domain Eukaryota; kingdom Metazoa; phylum Chordata; class Mammalia; order Rodentia; family Hydrochaeridae; genus Hydrochoerus; species Hydrochoerus hydrochaeris. Next base: position 525,085 of record PVLA01000360.1, read on the forward strand.
TGCAGGCACAAACAGGACGGGGAGCTGCAGTCAGGGCTGGGGAAGAAGCAGGAAGTGGTAGGCGTTCCCACTTAGGCCTTCTGCCACTTTCAACCACTGCCATGACCATATAGTAATTTATTCTAGGGCAAAACTCTTTCAGAGATTAAGTTAAAAAACATGAACTATAGCCTGGGAATAAAAATGAAAGGTAAAATTAGGACATTTCATATTTATTCATCGGAAATTTTGAGTGAAGCCATAGGAAAAATTAAAATGTGGTTATACTTGCCGTGGAGGAGCTTGGTGGGGAACCAGTGGTGACTGTGAGGGCATCCGCAACAGGCTTGCTTGCCCTCGCCGCCCACCCGAGTACTGTGTCTCTTTTGTCCCCTCAGGCTTGTCTGCCCCCTTGCTATGCTCACGTCTCCTTCCTTCAATTCAACTGCCAGCCTCCAGAGTCTCTGTATTAAGCAGGAACTAGGTTCAGGTCGTAGCAGGCCTTTGGGTTTTGGTTCTTTGTATAGCCTCGTCCTGGAGGTCTCACTCCACGCCTCCCTTGTCTTTCCGACCTTTCTAGTCCCCGTTTTTCTTGGGCATTAGATTCGGCTCAGATCAAGCAGAATTGTTTGCTTATTTATTTTCTTTCAGCCAAACTAAGCTCCTCACCGCAGCACTTCTACCTGCCATGTTGTATTGGCTTAAGGGTTATTAAGTAAATTTGTTCTTTCCTGTTTTTTTTTTTTTCTTTTTTTTGTCTTGTCTTTTTGAGACAGACTGGCTGTGCAGTTCAGGCTGGCCTTGGGCTCACTTTTGTAGCCCAGGCTGGTCTCAAATTTGAAACGATGCTCTGCCTCCACCTCCCAAGTGCTGGGATTACAGGTATGTGCCACCACGCCTGGCTCACTTTCCTGTTTTTATTGTCCTGTGTTCGTTTTGAGTTCTAAAGAGTGTACATGTATCAAATGTACATAGGCTGTGGTGAAGAAGTGTGTAGGCTTTAGACAGGAGACGTGCCCGCTGCTTGCAATGCTTTGCTTTTTCTTATGTCCTGCTCTTTGTTCAAATAAAAGTTCCAGCAGACTGTTTTTCAACAAAGCCATCTCCGAACTGCTTTAGTAGGTTTAATATGTGCAAGTATAGGCTTTCAGAGTTCTGCATCTCTTAGCAGTTGGTAATTTATAAATCCCACTGAAATTGTTATTCTGTGTATGCTTTTGGGAGGGGAGTTTGTTGAGGATTGACCGCAGGCCCTTTGCCCTGAGCTACATCCCAGGCCCTCTTAAAATTTTTTTTACTTTGAGACAGAGTGTTGCTAGCTTGCCCCAGGCAGGCTTGCAGTCTTCCTGTTTCAGCCTCCCAGCATGCTGGGATTGCAGGTGTGCACCATCGTGCTAGGCCCATGTATGTGTTTTTGAGAAAAATAATTAGAGTCACAGTCAGTGGCACTTTATCAACCTACATGTCATCCTGTCTTCTCTCTTCCACTCATGTCAGAACTTCTGTTTTTGGGGGAAATTTTCAGCACTCTGTCCAACTCTAAGCCTTACTTTGATACTGAGCTGTGATTTACAAAAGGAATGAAGATGCTCTAAACTGACGTTTATACCTAGTAGTGATGTAGTGAATAAGCACTAGGGAGAGCCTGTGGAGAGCTGTTTGGTGTTGTGTGTAGAGTCTGACTGAAGGGCATTATCTTGGTAGAGCTCCATAGTCTAGAGTCTAGAATTCCACTCTGCAAGTTCAAACTGTGTCTTTAGACAGATGCTTCTCATTGAAACATAATGGCATGATAGTAATTGGCACATTCAGGGATGATTAAGCATAGATTCAAGACAGTAATCTTTTTTGTTGGTTTTTTTTTGTTTTTTGAACTGGGGATTGAATTTATAACCTCGCACTTGCCAGGCAGGTGCTCATGCCACTGAGCTAAATCCTCGGCTGTTCTGGTTTTTTGATTTTTGATTTTGTAGTTTTGGGGACAGGTCTCACCATGTAGTTCTGGCTGGCCTGAACTCACTGTGTAGTCCAGGCTGGTCTTCAACTTGAGGTAGTCCTCCTGCCTTAGCCTCCTGGGTGCTAGGATTACAGGCAAGTGCTACCATGCCTGGTTTGTTTTGGTTTTATGAGACAGGATCTTGCTATATAGTTCACAATGGACTTGAATTCACTGTGTACCCTAGATTGGTACTCAGTGATCTTCCTACTTTGTTAGAGAGCCTTGAGACTGAATACATGTGCAGGGCTATGGCTTGGCCCTGGCATGATTGAACTGAGGATGAGGAGACATCTCAAGGGGCAAGATAGGCCAAGGCTGAGGCCACCTGGAGACTTTCTGGATAGTTTTCCTTAATTAGCATCGTTTGTTGCTGTCAGGGGTCCTTGAACTCTGCCCAAGATCCTGTTCAGGTTTCCTCCATTGTCCACTCAGCTCCTTGCTTGTTCTGGTTAAATACTGAGTGCCTAGCATCAGTGGGCTGGCCAGCTAGCAGAGCTATGAGCTCTGCTGAGGATCTCACTTCTCCCGAAGCCCTAAAAACCATGCTGCATATCTCATTCCTTTGAGCCTTCACTGTGCACCCATTCAGGGAACTGGGGGTCTAGGCACAGACCCCAACACTACTTCAGCCTCCTGAGTGCTGGGATTACACATGTGCACCACCATGCCCAGTTTTTCAGTTTGTAACTTTTTTTTTTTAGTTTGTGCTTTTTTGTCCAATCTTTGCTTACTTCAAGGTCAGAAAGCTTTTCTGTGCTTTCAGTGCTTTTTTGTTTCTTTGTTTTTGGGTCTAGGATCTTGTTAGGTAGTGAACTTGCTATAGTCTTCCTCAAGCATCCTGAGTGTTGGGATTACAGGTGTCTGCCCCATCCCAGGCTTTACTTCTATTTTCTTTATGTTTTACTTTTACTTCCTTTATTTTTTTAATTTTATTTTTGAAAGGTATTACTAAGTTGCCTAAGCTTAGCTCCAACTTGTGATCCTCCTGCATAAGCATCTCAGAGGGCTAGGATCATAGGCTTGTATCACTTTTTTTGCATATGGTTATCTAGTGCTTTAGCAGATTGTATAAAATATTTCTTGTCTATTCTGTTAAGAGATGGCCCATGTGGGCTGGCATGTAGCTCAGTGGTGAGGTCCTGTCAGAAAAAAAAGGCCAGGTGTGGTGGTGCATGCCTGTAATCCCCAGGCTCAGGAGGCCCAAGGCCAGCCTGGGGTGCATAGCAAGACTCTGTCTCAAAAAAAAAAAAAAATCAGAAACCATTTATTTCACACCAGTGTGTTAAATACATTTGTTACAAATCACAGTTTATTGAATTACGAATGATCATATTAGATACAACCATGTCCATCCATTTGTTATCAAGTGTAAACTTTAGTCATGTGTGTACTGTGGTCGGTTGTTCAATGAAAAATCTCCACTTCATCCATCTACATAGGCATTTACCACTCATCCAAAGGCATTTGTTTGAATATTTACAAATAAATATAATTTATAGTATCATTTAAGTATTAATGTTATTAATGTTTACATATACCTGTGTTTTCCATTTAAGTTTTAATGTTAGTAATGTTTATTTATTTTGGGTACCAGGAATCGAACTTACAATCTTGGCATCTGCTAGGCAGGCGCTTATGCCACTGACCTACATTCCTGGCTTCTAATAATGTTTATAGATGTGTACCTGTATTGTTTTTTGGAGGCAGAGTCTCACTATGTAGCCCAGGCTAATGTCAAACTCTTGGGGATTTTCCTGCCTCAGCCTCTCAACTGCTGGGGTTACAGCTGTGTGCCATCACGCCTGGCTTAATTTACATACTTTATTTGGAAAGGTTTATACCAGTACACTAAAACTAAATTTTAGAGACAATGGAGGTCAGCTTAGCTATCATCAGTTTACTATAAAGAGAGGTGTGGAAATGCGTTGCATAATGGAAGATTTTAGAATATCAGTGAATGGGTAATGTCATGCAGTGCCATTCTTTCTTTCTTTCTTTCTTTCTTTCTTTCTTTCTTTCTTTCTTTCTTTCTTTTTCTTTGGTATCAGGAATTGAATTTGGGGCCTCATGCTTGCCAGGCTGGTGCTATACCATCCAGGTATATCCTGGGCTCTGTGATGCCATTTCAGTAGTGATTTATTTCAGTCTACATACTTTCTGACAATGCCACTGTCTCTTAAACAATGCTTGTTGTCTAAAACTATTTAGGTGCCTGTGCTGTATCCTGAAAGAACTTCTCTTCTACTTTCACACTAACTGGATGAATCTTTCCATCCTTTCCTTTAGAGCAGATCCTGCAGCTACTGCTTATTGTTGCTTGCTGTATTTTTCCTTGGATTTTTCTGGAAGCTTAATGCCTCTTTAGGGAACAGTTTCAGCTACTCTCTCATCCAATAATCTGGCAAACAGCAGGAGGAACTTTCTAAATGTCTGTTCTGCCTGGGCTGTGGCCTAGGCAGCTCAGATTTTACTCTTGTGCCCCCACTGCAAGGAGAGACCTGGGGACACTTCAGGAATTGGGAATTTCTCCTTTTTTTGTTTTTTTTGTAACAGTTCAATTCTTTGTTTCTGACTTTTTTTTTTCGGAACCCCCAGATCATTAAATTACAGTATAAGAATTGCTTAAAGCTTAGCTTTCCTTTTCCTTAACACCTGAGCTGGACAGACGGCCCAAGTGCCCAGCAGAGCCTGCTTGCTTATTCAGGGCTATCAGTGTCCAGAAGCCTGGGCTGTCCCAGCCCTCGCAGCTGTGCACATGATTAGCCTTGTTAACTTTCCTGACAACTGGTTTCTGTGATTATACTTGCATGTTGACAGAAAAGCAATGCCTTCACTAGAAATGATTGTTTCTGTGCCTTATTTTTTACTAGTTGATTCCAAGAAGCTACTAGTGAATTCCAAGAAGCACATGAGCTTTGATTGGGGTTCTGGGAAGATGCTGGTCTGTGAAATCTCCTTCAATAAAAAAGGTAGTTTTTTTTTTCTTTGAAAAAAATATATAAATATAACTTCTTTACAAAACTTATTTTGGATAAAGAGGTGACCTAGGTGTTATATTCAGCATACATTTGGACAGAATAATATAATTGAATGATAATAACATTTGCTAACTTTTCATTCTGTTTTCTTCTGCTGGATATTTCTCTCTATATATTCTTCTAGGAGGAAAAAACCCCTTTAACTTCTATTATACAGCTGCAATACACATAAATATATTTTAAAAGATTTGATTTGGTCTCTTGCCAGGTTATTGGAAAGAGAAGGTCAGATTAGAGCAGAGAGGTCTTGCTCTGAAGGCAGACAACCTAATTAGTTTCTTTCTCAGAGGATCTTGTGCTTAGGAGGAGTCATAGGTAGAGGGACAGGAAATAGGTTTTTTTTTTTTTTACTAGAAGAAAGTCCAGATGAAAACACATGGATGTTGTTATAGTCCCCATTCAGTGGACATACAGGGTGTAGGAGAACATACACGATTTCCTTTAATGTTCTCTTTGTTTCTAAGGCCTATAAAAACTATACCTGCGCAGAACAACAGAAGAGAAACCACCGGACACCAGACATAGAGATCATGAATTGATCTGTAACCAATCCCAGGTGAGTAGGAAAAGAGCCAATTACTCAGTAATGAAGAAAAAGTATAATTAGGTTGTCAATTCCAGAAGAAAAAGGTTAGATAGAAAAACCTTATTTATTTGCAATATCGCAATTGCCTGGATTTTGTCTCAGTATTCTTGCAAAATCATGTTTCTGATACTTTTAAACAAGAAACAATTAAATATAAAAGCATATTAATTATCAGTGGGAAACTTTAGTGTTCTAAATAAAGGTTATGGTTTAGAAAATGGGATTTTGCTCTTAGGAGAGCAGGGAAGCAGGAGAAAGGGAAAGGATGGGCCACATTTACCTTCTGGGTGTGGTGCTCAGTACCTGCAGGTGTGCTGCCTCATTTGACCTTAAAAACAATCCCAGCTGGCAAGTATTTTGCCACCTAGTTGAAGAACAGTCAAATGAGATGAAAAGATTCTAAAGGATCTATTGAGATAAGTTACAGGAAGTGGTCCAAGTACAACTTAGATCCAGACTGTCTCTAGAGGGCTTACTGTAATAGACTATTTTAGCAATTAGCTTTTAATAAATAAAGCTGAATAATAAAAATGGGTGACTTAGGCATACACTTATGAAAAATGACTCGGTGGTGTCTACTGCAAGTAGTTTTCTCTCTGCTTAAAATTATAAATCAACTCTTACTGTTATGCTAGTCACTGTATTACAATTTATATAATTTTTTCCCTATAGACAAACAAATTGCTTTTTGAGAATTACTGACTCAAGTAGTCAAACATATTTATTGCGTATTTGGTTGTGCTGTACTTTGGGACAATGAGTATGAGTAAGAACAATGTGATTATGTATACTGTAGAATCTAGGAAGAGCTCACTTAATGATCTAAAAATGTAGAACAGCCTATCACTGAATATGGTCTAAGTAACACCTGCAAATCAATGGCATTTTAGCTCCCCACTTATCAATATAGCACGATGACTTTCTAGTAGTACAAAGAGAATTGAGTGAAAGAACATAGACAGGTACCTTACCATCAAGAAATAATCAAACACAAAGAATACAGGAGAACAAAAGCAAATTCAGTCATCATAAAGCTGTCAAAGATTTTTGCAAATTGGTCATATTATCAACAATACATTTCCTCTGAAGTAATTACCTCTGAAGTAAATTCAAATTTGAGTTTTCTTTGTTTCAAAAGTACAGGATTAACAAATGACTCCCTCATTGCCTGAGTTAAGAGAAGTGTCACTAAACTTACATTATCCATCTTAGTCGTTCATTAAAAAAAAAAAAAAACAAGATTTTGCCAAGTGGTGATACAACTGTGTAGGAGGGAGATTAATGGAGAGCAAATTGGGGAGTAATTAATCAAGCTGCATAAGAAAGTGAAGAGAAGAAACAAAGATGCAAGCTTTGACAGGAAAATTCTAAGCTCTTTGTACTTGGCACCAGTCAAAAAAAAAAAGGCATAATAGGGCTGAGAAGTTCATGAATATGCTCCAATTAATCTGTATGTGCATTGAAATGCTTTTTAGTTTGGTTCATTTAAATCTGAAATTCCCTTCCCCATTGATGTCAGCTAGTTAGCCAAGATGGTGCATTACTGTTATGATCACTGCAGCACACATAATTTAGATTTATCTCTTTGGGGACTCGACTCCACCCCCTGCTAGCTAATATGCTCACCATGTTTAATGATGCAAAAAATTTCCCTGAGTACAGGTTATTTATCTTTATCAGGGGCTGCATTTGGCTGTCTGTTATCAGGCGAATATTTGTTCCTAAATGGTTGGTTCTCACACATATTCCAGGGAAATCCTGAGACCCATATTATCACTCAGATTTGTAATAGAAGTGTTTTAGTTCTTTAGATACACCTTAGTAATACTGATTTATGAATTTAAAGCTGCTAGAATTATGATTTAATTTATGAACCCTGAAATCACTGTCATGAAATACAAAATCATTCTAAAATCTGAGAAAGGACTTTCTTTGGGGGAATTTCAGAGATTGCTAATAAACAGTTCAGGAATATGAATACACAATAATAATGAATATTATACATGATCTCCAAATAATTATGTGGCCAAACTATAACTTGAGAAGAAAATCCAAGAGACAAAGAAAGGAATCCAAATAAAATAGTCATTAACCAGTGACGTCAGGAGTATGGCAAATGGGAGATGGCCAAGCCCTGTTGGAAAGGCAGAAAACCCTTTGCCCACAACATGTCCCATCCACCCATACTCCTATATTCACAAGTAGGAGAACATACAAGTGCCTCGGCTCTAGTGCTCTCCTTACTTACAAAGGAAAATATCTATAACAAGCCCAAATTACCACTAGAAACTTTGGGGAGAAAGTGTCCCACTGGGAATTGAACCTAAAACCTTTACACAACCACATTCCCAGTCCTTTTCTTGTTTTTATTTTGAGAGAGTATCTCACTAAATTGCTTAATTACACAGAATGGACTTCAACTTGCAATCCTCCTGCCTCAGCCTCCCAGAATTCTGGGGTTATAGGATTATACTACCAGGCCCAGTCCAATTACTATTTTTGAAAAGATACCTAACATAACAAATTATATACGGAGAAGCAGAATTAAAAATACAAAAGAAGAAAGTCAAAATGATTGAGACATTTTTGAAGAGACAAAAGATGAAACAAATCCCAAGAATGAAAAGCACTTTACAATAGGAACCAATAGGAAATGCTAGAATAAAAATATGTAAAAGCTGAAAGTAAAAAAGTAGGTAGAATGAAGAGTAGAAAATTAACTGGCAAATACAGAGCAGCAAACTGTAGCAACAGGTCAAAATCACACTTTCGGAAGGCATCAGAAATCAAGAAAACGTATAAAATAAAATCATAAATTAAAAAAGTAAAAGGTATAAAAGCAGAAGTATCCAAAACATTTATAGCAAGAATGCATTCGAACAGAAACATGAAGTTAAGGAGGTAACTTGACCTGGATATAATCCCTACCACCCTAAAAAATAAAAAGAAACAAGGAAATAAAGAGAGAAAAGGGAATAGTTGAAGAAATAATGGTTGATAATTTTCTATAGTTAAAGAAACATTAAACCCTTTAAGTCTAAGGAGCCATAAAACAGCAATCTAAATAGAGGAAGAAAAAAGCAATTTTATTACAATGTAGTAAAATTTAATATTTTCAAAGAGTGAAAAAGTTATGAAATCTTCCTGAAACAGCAGGTGACTTTAAAAGATGGTGAGTTAGAATATCAAGCTCCTTACAGAGATACTTTGTAAAAAATCAATCAAGTAATGATTTTAAGTTAAAAGAATAGAATTAGGAAAATTTATGAAACTTTATACATTGCCAACATTTTATTTAAATTTAAAAATTAAATAAAAATATTCTCAGCAATCTATGGTGTGCTAGAGATCTCGAGAGGAACAGATGCAACATAAAACAGACATATGATTAAAAGGGGGATTATTGACGTAGGCTGACAGGTTCAGAATTGAGAGAGCTGCAGTGGCCATCTGCTGGCCATCAGAGAGAGAAGGTTCCAAAGTGCCCTCCTGTGCACTGGAAAGCCAGTGGATTCCATAGCAGTCAACATTTGAAGTCATCATGTGAGTGAGTCTGGGTCTGTTGGGAAGTGGAAGAGTAGAGGATAAACCTGATGGAAATAGGGCAAGGTCACAGCTCTTCAGAAGAAAAGGAAAACCTCTTTCTTCTTTCCTTTCTTAGTCTAGCTAGGCTTATTGGTTGGTACTACACAGATCCACACTCAGTGTTTTTCTCCTCAGTTTGCAGCCTACATGGCTACCATCAATGAACACATCTAGAGCTTTATTCATCTGCTAGATAGTTCTTACTCAAGTCAAACAGACTTAACACAATCAATGATCACATTTGGCCACAGAGCAAAAGAACCTGAAAAAAAAAAAACATTTAAAGTCTTCTTGGTGGCAATAATCAATCAGAAAATGAAATAAATCACAAGACATCCAGGAAGTAAGAGTAAGGATACTTTTAAAAATAATAACAATGAAATGTTAAACTAGGCTCTTACAAAAGAAACTGAACATAACAGAAAGCTAAAACAACAACAAACCCAAGTAAGTATGAAATCTAACAGGTAGGACAACAAATCATGGGGAAGTAACTTAGTAGAAATTAAGAAAACTGACTCAATGTGGACAAAATGAAACTGGCTCTATTCTATTTCATATACAATAGAACAACTAATGGATTTAATAAGTAAATATGAAAAGAAACATTCTAAAGAATAAAGATAACATTCCTAAAGGAAAAAAGATATAAGATTTGTTTGTGACTTTAAATAAAATCCCTAGTGACAAAGAATAAGATGGAAAGATCAAACAAAAGTTAATACTATTCTTTATAATACAACTCAATGTTAAAATGTGATACATTGAGATAAGTTATTTGCAGATTCTTAGAAAAACAATGAATTAAAAGCTGAAGTTCTAAGATATACAAGAAACTCCTGCAAATTAACAAAAGAATGCAGAAAATTCAGTAGGAAGTAAAAAGCAGATGCAAATCAGAACATATACAAAGGGAAAAACCCAACATATATCTATGAATTCATCATTTTAAATGTATTTATTACATACTACAAACAGATACACATAAAAATAAAATGTACACAGAGAGATATTAATTATTACTAAAAATCAGAAACATTTGGAAACAAAATAAAATAATGCAAATAAAAATAAAATGTATACAGAGATATTAATTATTACTAAAAATCAGAAACATTTGGAAACACTTGGAAAAACTCATGCTGACTCGCTGTTGGTGGAAACGGACTCAGAGAAGCTTGGAAATATCTAATAAAATTATATGTAGGCATATTTCAGAGAAAGAAACTGTCCATTACCAATGGCGCTGATTATTGCAACAGGGAGTTGGAGTTGACCATTCTGGAAGGAACAAATGTGTAAGTTGCAGTAATTGGATATGTCAGGATGTGAAATGGGCATTTATAAGTTTTCTGATTGTTGATCCATGTTAAAAATCCTTCCTGTTTTTAGAGGAATTTCTCACCATCTGAATCTCATCATATCAATGCCTGAAAGTTGCTTTTCCAAAGTTTTTTTTCACTAGGTTCAGCATGTGACCTAGGTCCTAACAATTAGTGGCACCTGATGAAACTATGATTCAGAGGAGAGTGAAATAAAGAAACAGGCTTTGGAAATCATTTGTAAGAATGGCAAAGAATAACAGAGTCACACGCAGATTTCAGACACAAGAGGAGGCAACATTGGCAGAGGTCCAAAAGGTAGCATCCCGTATCCACAGCAGTGAGCTGTGAGCCTAGGCAAACTTCTGGAACAAATAGTCTCTACAGAGCCATCCAGGATTGTAAGTAGGACATTATCCCTGTGTTGGTAACCTCCCAGCGCATGTTCTCGCAATCCGTCTGTCTGTCTGTCTGTGTCTGTCTGTCTGTCTGTCTGTCTCTCTCTCTCTCTCTCTTCCCCTCTCCTTCCTCCTTTTTCTTTGCCTCTCCCTTTCCCTTCCTCCTTTCTCATTTCTTTTTCTGCTTCCTCCCCACCCAATCATCCACTGTCATTTGGGAGCATAGCAAGAAAGTTCTATCTGCCAGGAAGGGAGGGGATCTATACCAGAAAGCGACAGTGTAGGCTCTTCTAGCCTTCAGAATTATGAACAAATAGACTTGTGATGGCTATGCTACTCAGTTTGTCATATTTTGTTATGTCATCTTGATCCTACTGAGACTGCATATGTTCTAGAACTGTGAAGACCCTGAGATAATCTATAGGGAAGAACATTCACATTACACAGCTGAAGACATTAAGCTATACTTTAGAAAACACTGCTTCCCTCTGCTCAAACCACAAAATTTGGTAGCAATTTTTAAAAACACCATGTTTACAAAATGATTTTTTCCTGGTACAATAAAAATAAAATGCTCTATTTTAAGACTTCTTAAGGAGAAAGAAAAACTAGTAATGACTCTAAAATGTCAAGCTCAGGTAAAACAAAGGAAGACTCAGAAATTGCTACGCATTGGAAGAACTGAGAAAATAAGAGTTTAACATAATAACATATCCATGGGTCAGGGATTTAGCTCAGTGGCTTAAGCACCTGACTGGCAATTTGGAGGTCATGAGTTCAAACCCCGGTACCAAAATCAAAAACAAAAACAAAAAAAAACATAATAACATATCCAGAATTAAACACCAAGACATCAACTGACCTAATATTACTATTTTATTCCATCTTTTATTATTATAACTTATACTATAGCACCAAAGAAGCATCTTCTATTTGGCATCTCCTCTGTACCCCTTTATACACTCTCACATCTCTAGTATAGGAAAACATAAACTCCCTATAATCTCTTTCTTGCAATCTAAATTTTTCATTTTTTTCAAAGCACAACTCAGATTCCTTCTCTTCCATGCTACTTCTGGTGAACACAGCCCATAACTTTTATTAGATCTTGCATATTCAGTAAGCAGTTCAAATCTGCAACTTTCTATCATTTAAATAATTACATACATATTAATTTTCACTTCTTTCTAGATATGTCCTTAAATTAGCCCTTGGTATACAATTTATATTTTGAAGTCTTCAAATTGGAGTTTATCTTCTAGTTTTTGTTGTGTGTGTGTTTTAATCTTCTCTAGCACCTAATCCATTACTGGCTATACATTCTCTATATAATGTATTGTTTTCTTCACAACATCATTTCTGAAAAATTTAGCTCATTTTTGTTGGTGTTTGTGAAGGCATATAACTGATATAAGGATATAAATTATTGGCAGTTTTCAACAAACTTCTTTTTGCCATTTGAGTCAAGCAAAATTATGTCCAAGTTATGGTAAATATATTGAATAAAACAATTTTCATAAGAAGCCTTTAACCTGCTAAAACCCTGAGAAATACAGAAAGCACTGAAATGAGGTTTAGCTGTATACTTCTTGATTGGCCAATTCATTGTATTGTCATTTGTATCAGCTGAACTCAAGAGACGTAATGGTCTTTTTAACACAGTTTTAGTAAGACACTAGTCCAGTAGTGTAAGTTATATTAAAAAGGATAAAGAGATGCTGAGGCAGACACATTTATTCACACTGATTCATGCCTTATGACCACCAAGAGGATAATCAGAAGGAAAAGTTTCACCAAAGTTTTTCATCTTCTCAGTTCATGTGTCTTTCCTGCAGCTTCTGCCACCATGGAGTAAAACACAGGCCCTTGCCACAGCCAAAGCCTTTGTTTCAGAATCTTCCATGCATCTATATATTGAAGATCTATATTCCTTCCAGTCATGCACACAAAAAAAGAAGCTAAAATGTCTAGATCCTGCCTCACCATGTAAAATGATTCCTTTTTAAAGTGAGAATTCATTTAGAGCCAAGTTTTTGTATAGTGAAAAAATTCTGAATACATGTTAAACAAGCAAGCTTTTAGCAATAGTGGAAAAAGCAATTAAAATACTTTCCATAATTTCTGGATTAGCACATGAGAGAGGAAATATCCTATTTTGAGACGCCCCCCCAAAAAAGAAGAAGAAAGTTTCTGAATGTGCATACTTTGATGGAAAGGTAAAAAACCAACACAGAAGAGTTTAGAGTTTAGGTGATGTGTAAAGGGATCATTGACTTATTTAAGGCACACATCTGGGAAAAGGTAGCTCAGTTCTCCAACAAGATTAGATGCTGGCTACATTCCATGGTCTATCAAAAGAAGTACAGACTCCTGACTGCAATGACTGTGCCCTCCTGGGAAAGAGAGTCTACTGGCCCTTTGACAGTCTGATCCATCTCCTGTTTCCCAAATTCCTTTGATATGGTTAGTGGAACAGCCTTCAACCTGTGGTCATCACTAAGCTCCCTGGAACACACTCTATTCACCTCTGGCAGACCTGTTAAAAAGAAGATTGGCAAGTTCTGTTCCCCATACAATTGATGATACAACTACTGTGCCGTCCAACTCCAGAAGAGATCCTACTTCCTCACAGATGAGGAATTAAAGAAGCAGAGCACAGCCATATGCACTAGTAGACATATTTTAAATAACTACTTGACATATAACACACTGACATTTAAAGATCAGAAGACTTCTTACACAGACTCAGATTTGTGATTTCTTTTGCAAAATTGCAGTTTATGTCAAAATACTACCATATCTTGGGCATCAGCAAACAGAAGGGATCCCCTCTGAAACAGGCCCAGTATTTCCAAGTGGCCACAGCCCACTCTTTTGTGCTCCTCACACAGCAGCTTAGTTTCAGTTGCCTGTTACCACTGAGCTTTTGACTCAGCTTTAATGAGTTTCACTCACTGTGTTTCATGCCCTAGGGCATTTTGCTTATGACTTCGGACCATGATTATAACTCAGCTATCTCTGACAGTCAAAGACTCGGCCACAGGTCAAGTGGACAGGGTCACAAAAGTCTAATTTGTTCACTATATTCCAGGATTACTATTGGTAGGAACAGTAAGCGCTAAACATATGTTGGATGAATGAATGATCGTAGCAGAAGGAATGTGTTGTCTTTGGTTATCATCACATTCCTGCCAGAGGTTACTTAATTTACTTAAACACTACCATCATAGTCTTCTTACCCAGGTAATGTGTAATGGGTTTATTTTGATAAACCCTCTCCCCAAAAAACCTGTATATTGAAATTCTAACCCTCAGAGTCTTGGAATATGGTCTTTCTTGGACACTGGGTCTTTGCAAGATAATGTTAAAATAAGTCATTAGGGTAGGTGTTAATTTAACATGACCTGCATCATTATAAAAGAAAGGAAATCAGTAAACAGACATGCACACACATAGGACACTATGGGAATAAAGAAACAGGGACTGAGATGATGTTTCTGTAAACTAAGAACACCAAAGACACAGAGAGAACCCAGCAGAAGCTAAAGGAGAGAGATGGACTGTAATCTTCATCACTGATAACAAAAGAAACCAAGCCTGCCTATGCCTTGATCTGGGACTTCTATCTCCAGAATTATGAGAGAATAAAATTGTATTGTTTATTAAACCACCTATTTTGTTATAGCAGCTCCAGGAAATAACACATAAGGGAAATAAAACTGCATCCCAGCCATATTGTACTTTCTACCTTCCTACAAGTTACTGCCTCCCTCCTCTAGAGTGCTGCTGGGTCACTTTTTTCCCTTTCATTAATCAAGGCATAGTGGAAAAAATTAATTCAACTTTCTTTTTAACAAGACCCTGTCATCTTTATTTTTTCCACCCAACTCTACAATTTAGAATGGAGTTCTTAGAAATTCCTCAGACATGTATACTTTAGGGTTTAAATTCGGTACTCTTGGGCAGTGTTATGGTTTGGGTCTATATGTTCCCCCAAAGCTTCATGCAGTCACAGCGCTTATTCAGAACTGGCTGAATCTAGAGTATATGCTGGTAGCATTAAGGGTGTGTGCTTAGGAAATCAGTTCACTGATTAATTCAGCATAGTTCTAGAATTAAGGGTGCGAGTGCTGCACTCACCCCAGGGCAGGTAGCTTGCATACAACAAAAGGGACAGAAAGAATCTTGTTTCCCCACCTTGTTGCTTTTGCTTTCTTCTTTCTGCCATGAACTGTTCTCTGTGAAGCCACACTGCCTTGGGACCAGTTGATTATAGACTGAAAACTCTACAAACTGTGAACCAAATAAACCTTTTCTCCTTTAACTTTTGGTGTCAGGTATTTTGTTTCAGCAAAAAGAGAAAAGCAAGACAGTTAGGTATGATCTATGCGTGTGTTTCAGGAGTGTGTTTGAGGAGATGTGATGATTGTTATACACCATGAGAATGGAAAAGCACAAATCCGAGTGTGCCTTGAGCATTTTTGTGTTTATTAAAATATACTGTAAAAGCAACAGATCTGAGAAAACTGGATAATTTTGGCAAAGTCTTGAGATACTTTTCTAGGCTTTATAGGCTTTTCAAGTTTTCATTATTTTACTTTTAGATTAATTTTGATTGTTTATGCCTTTTTACATTATTGGGCAACAACTGGAGATTTTTAAAATTTTGCTTCTGTCACCAAGTGAAATGTTCACAAACAAATTAGTCACAAATGAATATTTCTAATCATGACCAAAATATTTTTGAATATTAAGTTAATTTTCTTCTAGGCCTCAATTTTATCACCTTTAGCGAGTATACTAGTGAAAATTTAGTTTTAAGCCAATGATTTCTTCTTTAACTATTTAACTATGCTTTTATGTTTCTTTTAAATTTGTGCAGTTACCATAAGGCTTCTTTCATTTAAAAATATCCAATAGCACTGAAGAAATGGTTAAAGCCTATTTGTGTGAAAACAGCATTAAGATTTTAAATATTACTTTCATATTGAGATATGAATAAAACGTTAGTCATAATTTTCAGGATCATTTTCACTAATCATGAATATTACTTTATCATCCATCCTAAATTCATCAATTCAGAAGTGGAAAGTGCTTTTTTTATTTCAACAAGTTACTTTATAAAGGTCAAACATGGCTAAGTGGCTTATAATTGTCAATGGAAAAACAGAGATAAAACTCTTCTTTTAGTGAAACAAACATTCCTCCAGTCAAGTTTTTGTTATCAAATAGTGACTATACTGTTTTAATCATTTTTTCACTCCTATATTTTAATGGACTAATAAGTTACTTTTAAACTTATTGGCACCTGGATGTAGGATTGAGCTATAAGAGTGAAAAAGAAGGGATAAATACATAACATAATTGGTTTGAAAACCCCCGTTTTTCAAATCAATCTAAATGGCTCTAGGTAAAACCTAAGTAATCATTTCCAAAATTTGACAAGTCTAATATGACAAAATGGAAATGAAAAGTCATTATAAAATTCTGTACTTCTTAGTTAAGTGAATGACATGCAAATTATAACTAAACCCTTGGTATCTTGACTCTATTATTATATAGTCAAAATCACAGGCATAATAGTCTTATAAGACTAGAAGCAGGATAAGAATTCAATGATTCAGTGAGCTTGAAAATATAAAGATAATCACCTTAAAGTGACTTTTCCATGCTTCCCTGGGAAATGAACAACTGTAGCATCATCTTCAATGATTAGAAAACTTAAAAGAATGGAACACTTGCAAGATAAAGACATTTGTGTTGGCTGCTCCCTTCTTAATCTTTAGAAGGTCATAATGATTTCAGTTAGACACATCTATTTGTAAAATAGGAATTTAAGTCAACAAGAAAATTTAGGAGTTTGAAAGTAAAATGACTGTTTTTCATACATATGAATATTAGAGTCGAATAACTGTTAAAATGTGGTCAAAATATTTTGAAGGGCATGATCACAGGATGACGGCTCTCACCTTTGGCTATTTAAGGACCACCAAAGACCATTGTCGGGAGTCTAGCAACAATAACAACTGAGAACTCTCAAATAACACTTAGTTTGAACGGAACTTCTATCTACTTTGGGAAAAAATAATGTACGGCAGCATTTTCAAAATGTGCAAAGGTGGAAAAATAAGAAGTTCAGGTAAAATGTTTAAATCATTGTGGGAACAAGCCCACTTTAATATGCTTGTAAATTCCAAACACATTGGCAGTGCTCAAAACACATTATAAAAGTAATAACATGATAATGGAGTTGGGAATCCTGTAAAGGTTACATAGAATTCAATTTATAAATCAAAATGCCTACAAATCAAGCTTGGGCCAACCGCCGAAAAGAATTGGATTTTCACTACATCAAATGAGACAAGGATCTCATAACCATGAAAATAAACAGTGACCAATATACTCAGGGCCTAATTTTAAACTATTTAGACTCTCTTAGCTATTTTCTTTCTGCTTTAAATTTTTTTCTTCAATTTTCATTGAGATATGAGCTTAGGGGCTAGAGTATCTAACTGTTTGATAAAATTCAAGTATTTCTGAATGTAAGAACTGAGAAAATGAGACAGCCTGAAGAGAGACATTCAAAAGGAAACTGGTCGCAAATGAATGTCAGTCAAACTACATGCTATGAATACAATCGTCAGCAGTGCAATTAAATCAAAATAAATAAATAAAAACACTGAGCATCCTACCAGTTGAACTATTTTGACTTATTCAAAACTTTTCTTTTAGAAACATTTATATCCTTTAACATCACATGGTCTAGGAATTGGTAAGGACCAACTCTGAGTGTTGGAGCTTTTTTGACAAATAAAAATATGAAGAATTTTTAAATAAAAATTTCTCATTTGTTTATTACAAAGATAGTCTTATATTTTCCCTAATGACAGAAATGGCATATTATATAATCACGTAGAAAATTAAAGAAATAGAAAAAGATTAAAAGAAAATCACTCAGACAACCTCTCAACATTTTGTTAAAAATCATTTGAATCATACCCAGCAATAAACAAATCTATAAGAATAAGCTATATTCTACCTGTTTCTCTTTAGCATGCCCAAAGTTTCTTTATTGTCAGTAAATATATTCATATTGTTTTAAAAAAATTAATACACACTATTTTTATGGTATACTGAATGCATAATTGCTCCTATGAAGAAACAAGCTTTTTATTGATGTAATGTGTACATATTTGTGGAATGCAGTATAATAACCCAATACATATATTAAATAGGTAATTACTTAATCAGTGTAATTAACACTATCATCACATGATATGAGGAATTTAAAGTGAAATGTTTTACCATGAATTTAAAAAAGGGAACTGAAAATAACATTTTTGACAAGGACACAGAAAGTATGCCTCTCATAAGGAAGAGTCTTTCCATTCTATAAATTCTAAGCAAGAATTATTTCACTTCACAAATGAGATCTTTTTTCCTTCCCCTATCAATGTATAGAAAGTCAGGAAACCAAGGCAAAGGAAAAGGATATTTCCAGAATGTACCCTCTACACTATGCAAAGTAATGAGAAGAAATGGCACATAGCTTCAAGATGGAGAACAAAATGTTCCACAGCTTTGAGACTTCAGCCCTGCCTGGGACACTGTGGTGACCCTGGTATGCACACACTCAAAAATAAAGATATTTTAATAGAAGAAAGTTCAAGAAAAGACTTAAATGGCATTTCTGAAATGTATTCAGGCTTAATGTACTTACTCATGGCAGAAAATTATTCATTCATTTAGTCTAAATATATGCAATTGTGGCTGTTTTATTCCCAATTCATGACATGCATAATAAAGAACATCACAAGCCGACTGTCAACGGGAATAAAAAAATACAAAACTAAAATGTAAAGCTGTTTCCTGATTTCATCTGTATTTGTTTGATATTGAATTGTAAATTTTATCTTTTTCTAGCAAGATCAGGTATGTAAAAGTAGTTATCAAAAGTTTAAGAGAAAAATGTACACATTTAGAGCCCAGATACCAGACACTCTTCTCTGCCCTTGGAGCCTATTAACTCACTTAGTTCTGTCAACTAAATGAGAAATGGGTTTCTTTGACATCCCCATTTTACAGATCCAGAAACAAAGGAGAGAAGTATAAGTTTAGAAACTATATCTCTTAAAATAATGCTTTCACAAAAATTGGAAAGATGATTGTCATTTAATTAAGCAATAGAACTGTTACAGTTTTGTTTCTGTATATAATTTTAAAGTGACTGGTTAGAGCTATGATACCACTTAGAGATAAAGCTATAAAATAGATTTACATTATTGCTTTCAATAATTTGTTTCATTCTCAAAGTTTTGCGCATTTTTGTGAAAAGGGGATTTAACTTTTATATTTAACCATGAAAGTCATTAGGGTTTTCAGACTGAGATTTAGATTTAGATTCAGACTATGAGTGGGGATTTCCTTCTTGTCCTCATGGATCACCTTGTCCTTATGGATGTCTAAGTAGCCAAGGAAAAAAATTAACCTCTAAAATATGTATCTTACAAGTCGAACTAAAAGCTTTCAAAATATTATAGCAAGTCAAATTTTAAACCACATCCAATTCCCAAGAGAGCTCAGATGGGTAAATTTCATGCATATAGGATGCTAATAAGATACATAGCAAAGTCCAAGTAAAATAATGAGTTGAGACATTTTGAAAGTAAAATGCCAGAGAAAAAAGCTGTCCAGGATATCCAGATTATATCTAGCAAGGTGTTTGGTACATTTGAGCCACTTAAATATTTATTGCATTAAATATATGCATGAATAAAGGAGAATGAAAATTGAATCCCCTTTTACAGGTATGAAAAGTACAAGTAAAAGTCATTCAGAGAAACTTCACTCTCCCACAAAAATATCTTCATTACATCTGAAGAGGAGGTTTCTCAATGTCAACAATATCCAAAATCACAACAGGAAAAACAACCAGAGACCATGCTCATCTGGGAATGTGGCTCAGATAACTATATGTAGAAAGAAATACTGAAAAGTATACTTGATATACATTAAGAATATAAGAAAAAATTGCTTCAGATTTTTATTTTATTTTATTTTATTTTATTGGTGCTGGGGATTGAACTCACAATCTCACACTTTCCAGGCAGGTGCTTCTGCTGCTAAGCTAAATCCCCAGCCCCTAATTGCTTCAATTTTTTATCTATCCTGTTCTTGTTAGATTTCTAGCGATAAAATTTAAAGTAACCTCTTCTGATGGTAAAAGTATATAACAGCCCTAGGATATATATTAAAGTAGGATGTTAATGTAGTTAAACTAACTCTTTTTGAAAGTATATTTTAATAGAATTTAAAAGTATGCAGTAAGAACTCATTCAATTCAAAGAAATAATTATGGAAAGTTAGAATTTTTTTCACTTTTATTTGACCATGCACAATCATTGTTTATTAACACAAAATAATTGTATAAATTAATGGGTTTCACTGTGAAATTTCCATATACGTATTCATCATATATTGATGATGTAGAATAATAGATGTTTATATTAAGAACTTGAGAGAACAATGATTATATATCTCTTCTTTCACATTTTAGTATTCTCCAAATATATTTCTGTATTGTTCAATATAAAAATTATTTATTGAATATATATAATTTTTACAATAAAATATGAATACATGAATATTTGGATAGATCCCAGGAAAGAATCTTTGAGGGAAATCATTTCTCTCAGAAGAAATTTTAGCTTCTTTATATAGTTCTATCCATGCAATACTTTCATTCCTGATCAGCACATATGATTTGTATAAATTGTTATATGTGTATGACTATATTATTGCGAATTTTATAAAGACTACTTTCAATATAAATTTAAAAATTCACGAGTAAACATCACTGGGAGTTCAAATACTTTCTTCTTTCACATCAGTGCATTATCTTGCCTACCACAAAAGGTACATATTCTACACTGAGCACTCCTGTATTAGGCTACACAATAAGAAATGAGTAAATAAAATGAGAGAGAAGGATTATAAAAGAAAGGATATAATATTGTGATCTTGGAACTTTCATCTCAGAATTTATAAAAATTTGAATGTGAGAGAGAGTCTGTATGTGCATTCTTTATAACTGTCCTATACTTTTTAAAATTAAAAATGTTTTCTGACTCTATAATACATTTTAATTTGAAAAGAAGGTATAGTAGTATTCATTTTATTGAAAAGAGACCTGAAGGTATGGTGTCTTTCACAAACTGTGATTCCCTGACTATTTCCTGGTTTTTATAGTCTATGCCATTTACCCTTTTAATTTTATTCCCTCTGTTATATTTCTCCCGTCTTTACTTTACTTTCCTCCTTTAACTTGTTATTTCTAGGTTTTGACTGCCAAATTACCAATCAGAATCTGGCCTTAGAAATCTTCTGTTGCACTCCTTCCTTTTTAGAAAAGCTAACTTGCTCAAGGTCATAAAGCTAGCTAACAGTAAACTTGGGTTTAAAACTCAGGTTTTCATCCTGTAAATGAAGTGCTTTTCAGAACACACATATTTATATGAAATGTATGGTGCTGCCTGATTTTAGCTAATTTATACTCATTGACAGAGGAATATAATGCTATTATTGCACCATGTTCTGGTTCATACACATCTAGAATGTTTCAAATCTTAAAGCCAAATTTCCTGGAATAATTTTCCTCTTACGCTTTGTGACCAAACTGGGGAAATTATTGAAGGGCTAAATTTTGACAAATTAGTCACCCTGCTTTTTTTCTTTCTGAAAACTTTCCTGGTTTATTTCATTAGACATGGGAGATAAATTGAGTCATCTAAAAGCCAAGGTTGAATATTTTCTTCTGACATAGGGTCAAAGTGGAAGTCTTTATGGAATAAATTCTTCATTAAAAGATAATGATTCATTTGAAAATCTTAAGTGAGAATATTAATGAGCATTAACATTACAGATTTAAATACTTTTGCCTGAACTAAAATTTCAGTAGCCGTAGCTTTGCTGTTTTTTTGTAACAAAGAGATTTCATGACAGTGATCTGACAGGAAATATACTGTGAAAAAGAAAAAAAATTCTATCGTAAGATTTTGTGTCAGTTAATTAACATAAAGAGTTAGTACCCTCTTGCTTCCTTATTCAGCACAAAGAAGAGGTGGGGCTTGCGTGGTAAACACAAGACTACAATAAAATGAAAGCACAGTCTCAGAGATGAAAAGACAGTAATGGGTTTTTCTTGTCTCAGTGAGTAAGTAGGTAGCGGACATGCAAAACCCAGGAAAAAGACATCGATGTCCAGAATAGACACATACGGTGTCACAAAGAAGTGAAATAACTTTTGGGTTCTGGATTTACACAAATTAGAGCATTTAGAATGCAGAAATTGAGGAGAGTGGTGAGAGAGTAAAAGAAAACAGAAGGGAAGGTATAAAGGAGAAAGGGAAGAGGAAAGAGAGAAAAGAGAAGAGATAGAGGGGAAAGAGAGGGATAGGGAAAGAAGAGAAGTGAGGGAGCAGGTAAAGAGGGGATGAAAAGTTTTTATAGAGCAGCGGCAAACCACTGTACTGTAGGTAAGTGGGATTCACTGGAGGCAGGCACACAGAGAGGTATTGACTCTACTTGGACTTAAACTTTTTCAGAAACACTCAGATATGGGAGAAAGGGAATTGTCACCATTTTTATTTTCTATAAATCTTTTTTTTCCTTGCAAATACCTATTCTGGTTGATGACAAAAATAAAGAATTGAAATTAAAGATAAATGATTTCTTCTAGCTTACAAAAATGTCACACATTAGGATCAATTCAAAGTTTAAGCTCCCTACCTGGCTTGTTCTTCTCTTTAACAGTTGCTTCTCCATGTTTTTTATTCCAACTTTGTTTTGAGCAGCATGAAACGAGAGCTTGTATACTTTTAAGGTGCAAGAGGCATGGTTTATTCTGAGTTGTGGTAGACTTCATAAGATGGAGTCCTTTCAAACACTGCTGCTCTGTCTTTGTCCTTTGGGTTATGTGGCCCTTGGCTGAATCATACCAAATTATGACCTGAAGGAAAGCATGCATCCATGCCATTTGCTTGAGTCTGTACTTTGCCCCCTGCTCCAGTGGGCAGGGAACCCACTGGTCATGAGTACCCGAAAGGACAACAGTCCTGATCTATTTGTCTCAATACTCACCTCTGCCATTCTGTTCTGAACAGACGTCTTTTAAAAGAGACTTAGGGAACTCCCAAGGCACACACAGAAAGGCAATGTACTGCTTGTAGCCTTCACTGATTCCTCAAGACCTACCTTGATTTGTCTAGGATTTCTCCATCTCAACTTGCAACAACGAGGCAGGAGCCTGATCACTCACATCTGAGCTCTATTGCATATTTTCCTTCTTCTGTTAATACAGAATCAATATGTGAGTGTCAGAAGTTGGCTTATCTTTCCCCCACTAAAACAGACTATAAACAGAAGTATGAGGCTCCACTTCCAGTAAAGCAACAATCTATGCCTATAAAGAAGTAAAACTCTAGGATGAAAAAGAAGAAATTAATATGTGTTACATACATGTACCAGCTCCACAGAAGGATTATAAGCATATATATGAAAATATATATGAAATATATATGAAAAATATATGAAATATTGCAAATATATATGAAAAATAAAAACGGAAAGGGATCAAGAGATGGAAGGGGGAGAGGGAAGGGAGAGGGGATATTTTTAAAAAGACATTAAGGGTATTACGAACATGTACCATTTTCCCATAAGAAATGTAAACATTATATACTACAAACATATAGTTATAAAAAAAAAAATCTACGATGCTGGCGGAAAACAGAAGTGCATAAAGGCCGAAAAAAGCCAAACCTACATAGGCAGATCTCTGAATCCAGAAAGCCACTTCATTCTTTAAGAGAGCCATTATTAAATTTTAAAAAGTCTCATTATGTATTTTATAAAAGGTCAAATTATTTAAGAATTCATAAATACTCCCCTGATTACAAGTTAGAACCCAATCCAAGAAGTACACGGCCAAGTTGAAAAAAAGCAAAATAAGAGTGATAGGTAAAGGTGGAATAAACAGAAATTACTGACCAATTGGATGTGGAACTCCGGAGCAAAAGGAAGCAGTAAGGGCTGCCTGAAGGCTCATCACTTGGAGAGTTGGTTGAGCAACACTAGCATCAGCCTCCACAAAGGACACAGAACTGTTGAGAAACTGCTGAGGAAGCCAGTAAAAGGAGTCTAAGCTCAGGCTGAGGTGGATACATTTTGGACTCTGACACTAAAAGGTGACCAATAAACAGATATTACATGGACAAATAATGTATCACAAGGATGTGAAAATGTATAAGCAGTCAATACAACAGAGTCTAAATTTGGCTTCTTTGCTCCAAATACAACAGAATGCAAAACCATTCACATAAGTGCATTACAGAACTAGCCTCGCAGAGAAACCCTCTGCGCCTACAAAGGAAAAGCAGCAAAAAATGATGCTGTGCAGATATTTCTGAAAGCTCAAACACGGACCATTAAATGCAAATTACCTTGCCCTTTTTATTTTGTCCCAACATTTACTCAAAGAATACTTCATAGGGAGTTGACAAAAATAAAACTAAATGATAGACTTTCTTTTCTTTTGTCTTTCATATTAATAATTCTCCCAAAGGGCCTAAAAACACAAATCATCATAATTTACAGCAATTCATTATAACTTTCCAACAAGTTTATAATAAGAGCCTAAAAACTAAAAAGAGATGAAAATCGGAATAAGTTAGCCCTAAGAAAACAAATTAACATTAAGTTTGTATATAGTCCACTTGCTGAAAATATAGGACAAATATAACAGAGACCTGAAGCAGGAGAATTAAGATGAAAGCAGCAATATCACACAGGGGAAAAATCCACAGCAATGCTCTCCTGTTTGACAGTTTAGTCTCATCATTCATTTCATTTCCCCAGCACTCATTAATGAATGAAATGGAGACACCCAAAGGATATTGCAACAGAAATTCTCCAACAGACATTACACAGAGAAAATGACAAGTTATGGAACCCACATTTTTCATACTAGCACATTAGGGTTCCTGGGGCTATGCTGGACACAGCTGGCCTTGGATTTTTTAAAATGTCTTGAGAAAACCATACGTTAAACCCAAGTTTTGAATTGCATTTTTAAATCTTTTTACATTTATCCATTACCAGAAATAATGAAATCTTAAGTATGTCTGGTGTATTTTCACAAAATTATTAGTCAGGTTGTTAGATGGGAGAAGCATGAACTTGGACTATAGTTAATGTCACTGTCTATTACAGCTTAAAAGAATGCGGCTACATTAAAATGCAGGGAGTCTGGAATCTGTAACTGAGACAGCTTTGGGACAGGGAAATGAGAACCAGTGAAGTCTGGGTAACAACACTGGCCTCTCATCCACTGCACAGCTTAAGGGGGTTAATCAGAACTGCTGCCTTCCTTATCAGAGAGAGCTGTATTTGTTCCCTTGGGCTGTCATAAAAATTGCCACCAACTGAGTGCTTTAAAACCACAGAAATTCATCTCTCACAGTTGTGGAGGTGAGAAGTCTGAAATCAAGGTGTCCACAGAGTTGCTCTCTTCTGGACGGCCTGGGGGAGGATTCATTCCTTCCTTCCTCATCATTGGTCTGCCAGCAATCCCGGTGGAGTTTTGCTTTGTAGACAACAGCACAGGAATCTCTCCTCCCTCTTCATATTTCCCTCTATTCATTGTGTCTGGGTCTCTTTTTCCTGTCTTTTAAGGACAGACTCATTGGATTGAGGGCCCATTCCATCATGTATGATCTCATTTCTATCCTTACTTTTTTAAACCTCCTATCTGTGAGATTCCAGATGAATATGCCATTAGGGGAGCACTATTGAACTTATTAAAGATGTTTATCAGGAAAGAAAGGCAAAGTTGAGAAAAGAAACTTGAAGGACCAATAAAGGCACTAGGATATTAACAACTTAGATTTAACAAACGAGTATCACCAAAATATATAAACACCAGTAATTCCATATCCAATCCCTTCCACAAGCAGATATAGAGCTAAAAGAAGTAGCAGAAGTAGAAGAGGTAGTATACATTACTTAGACTGCTGGGAGCTAGTTGGATTAACTTCTAATTAAATAGTACAGAAACTTCAGAGATTGAAAGGCAAGATATCAACATCAGTTTAAATGGCATGATGCACTTATTCATACCTAGAAGATCTTTTTCTGATATAATTTATTTCCATATGCTGATAAATTAATTCAAATTAAAATATAATTAAATATTATCTTACTAAGCATATAACCATATATAATTTCCCTAGGAATTATTAGGGATTTTTAATTTCTAAATATTTCCATACTTAATCACTCTTTGTAGCGTCCTAGAACTCTACAAATTAATAGGTAAAAGCTGCAATTCATAATGGAGAATTTGGAAGGGAAAATTTCCCAGACAGAGCTAGAATTTTACTCAAATCTCAATCATGCACGATTATCATTTTGTGTATGTAGTTTAAGACTTTTACCTATTTGGAAATGTTGAACCTTGTGGTCTTTAGGAGATTAGGTTTTAAAAACACTATTTGTTAAACATCTATATTCTATTAGACATAGTTTCAGGAATAGGGGTATACAAATAGCCAAGATGAATTCAATGGGCTCAAATTATTTTCTACAATATAAGATGTAAGCAAGTAAACAAATCATTTAGATAGTGACTGACACAAGATAGTAATAAAGAAAATACAAGATAGTAATGAAACACATTATGCAATAAATTACATAGTTTATGACATTTGAGCTGAGAAAGAAATGTTGCAAAGATCTGAGGAGAACGCATTCTGGACAGAAAGCATAATACCAGGATCTGAAGTTGGAGACAACTGACAAGCTCTTGTGGAACAGATTACCCACAGCAAAAGCCAAAGGCACACAGATAGCCCTCTCATTACACTCTGGAAGACCAAACTAATCAGAAGTGAAAGTGAAATTAGCTTCACATAGACGAAATAGTAGCATCAAGAACTGCAACCAAAAAAAGGAAGAGAACATTCCACAGGATCATCCAGGAGAAAAGCAATCAAAACACCAAAAGGAATAAAATAATTTAAAACTGCAGGTCCTAGTGATATTGAGCAAGTCAAGCAAAGATTTAGTATTAAAAAATCATAATTTCCTAAGAGGAGGAATTGGGGCTAAACTTTTGTAGCAGAGTCCCCAAAGAGAACAGATCAAAGTCTTACAGAACAACCCAGGGGTGAACATTTTCTAATTAATAAAAGAAATCTATCATCTTGAAAGATTTCGTTCTTCCAAAAATTGAGTGTAAGACAGCAGTTCACCCCTGGACTGTTCTGTGGCTGGCTTTTGTTTGGGTCATATGGATACTGGGGAGCATTGAGTAGTTTCTGACAGATATGAGAATGAAATTTGTGGGGGAAAAAATTACAGTCATGAGTAAAGGTAAAGATTCCGGTGAGTTGTCTCCAAAGCCTATCCCAGTTCCTGATCAATGGTCACCAACTCAAGAGATAAGGCAGGCAAGAATGGGAAAACAATAAGTCGTAATCACTAACACAGTTACAGTAGGTCTGCAAAACACCTGTAATCTGTAGAGAAGTGCAAGCTGGGACCTCCCTACTTAGAAGATCAATTGCAATCTCTTTGCCCAAGCGTACACATAAGACAAGCTATGTTTCTGAGAAGGTGGTCATATTGGAAGTTTGTGGCTGCTATCTTTATTGTCTTGGTCTTTTGACTGAGGAGAATGTTCTGAGAAATAAACCTGGTATCAGTGAAAATTATTAAGATAAGCAAGCGTGCACGCGTGCGCGCACACACACACACACACACACGCAAATATCCCTATGTGAATACTATATATTCAATTCCTGAGCATGGATTGAAAGTTTGGAAATTGGTTTCAGATAGAGAAGAATGCTGAGTAAGTTAAATCAATTTGTCCTTGACTTTAACATAGGGAGACAGTAGAAAGAAGCATAATTGAAGAACTGAATACAATATTAAAGTCTTACTACTTCCACATTTCATTGTGAAAGTTTCTTTATTGGCATAATCTGCAGAATAGTTCCCATCTTATATTTCCAATAATTATCTGTGGTTAGTATCCATTGCTACTTATAAAATTGTCTTTTCCCTATTCATCAATTTTTCTAAACTGTCAGGAAACTGTTTGCTTTTCTGAAAGTTCTTGCATCAAATATGGGACTTATAAATTACTTAAGAATGAGCCATCAATTTTTTTCTCTTTATATTCACCACAAAGTATTTATAAAAGTATATAATTGTACTATATATTTGCATGCATTTTTGTGAGCCTCTGAAACATTCTTTAAATCTTCCCCTACCCCTAAGGTCATATGAATAATAGAAGACATTGAAAAATATATACAGCAAAGAACTCCACCTCCCAATTCAGAACCTTAATGACTAGTTCCAGAAAGAGGTAAGACAGGCGAGATTTGAGGAGGGATGGGCCAGTCTACAAGCAATTTGGTTCACACTGTACAAAATATGTGCTGGGGTCTGAGAGGACTTAGATAGGAATTTAATCTAATTCAATGTTAAAGTTCTGAAGAAATAGCTTATCTATCAGTTCTCAAGATATGACCATGATCCTAGTGGTTGAGTTGTTGAGATGCACAAGGAGGAAACTGTCATCTGGTTGAGCCTATTAGTCAATCTCTCTCTTCTGCCCCTTCCTCCTCCTTTCTTCTCTCCTCTCTCCCCCTCCTTCCTGCCCTTTTCTCCTTCCCCTCTATTTTTCACAAGGATATTTTCTTACGCACTGAAGAGACAGCAATGAAAAAGCCAGGTAAGGTATCTTCTCTAAATGATAGAATTTACTTTGAGTGGGTTTGGTATCTAAATTTACTTACCATATTTCCTTAACCTGATACTAACCCTTGGCTTCCCACACTGATTCCCAAGTGTCAGTTAATATTTTTTCTCCTTCATAGGAACTAATTTTGATAACAGTATTTATGAGTTCCAAGCCCAGTCACATATTTCACAGGATAATCTCTTAGATTTATCTCCAGTCTCTGCTTCTGTTCTAATAAATCTATTTCCAATGTTTTCCTGTGGCTTGAATCCTACCCAGTTCTTGCCAGTTTCCTCAGTTAAAATTCAGAGACAGTGCATTAATTCCAAATAGTCTAGTTTGGGACTGGGCACACATGAATAGTTTGTTCATGTGATCTTTGAATATCTCATCTCTGGGTACTACTTTCATACTTAAACCAATAGTTGGAACTGATATACCTAATATGGGAATTATAAATGTTGACTACATTCCTGATCATGACTAGCAATTGATAAACCATCATGGACTCTGCCCATTCCCTGCTTCCTTCATTACATGCTTTTGGGATAAACACAACTTTAATCACCATAGAATCTGTTGTTAATCCATGCACATCTATAAGATTTATTTAAAATATAGAGCAAAGTGTAAATAGAAGTTCCCACATCTCCTTCTCCATTTCAGCAAATATACCACACACTATCTCTAAATTGTCATCACGATCTGTCAGTACATAATGTGACATAAATCTTTTCAATTGTAACTGGTAAGCCATAAGTTTCTTTGGACCTTGGCTCTGTTGTAACAGCAGTATCTTTAGAAATGTCATTCTCTAAATGAATGTCCTTTTACAATGGTCCAAAGGCCATTAAAAGTAGCAGTTGGTCATAAGCTAATATCCAAATGTAACATGCTAGAAAAACACCACACATCAAAAAAATTAACCTTAAAGTAAAGTATTTAATTTAAATTATGTTACAGCTTGCTCTCCATTTTCATCTGTAAGTGCACTGCTAACTGATGCTATAACTTATGTCATCTCTTTCCTTAGTAATGTGTAAGTTATCCATCACGCTGAAACACTTAAGTTACAGGCAGTTTACTCACATTAGATCTCATTAGCAGTTACACCACTGTTCAAAATATATTACCTCATTTGTCTCCTAGCTTACAGACTTTTTTACATAATGAATTAGACCAATTAGTCTCACATGATAGAAGGAAATCTTAAATAACACTGTCTTTACTTTAAGACAAGTTGGACTGAAGTCCAATGAAAGAAACTATAAATTAATTTGTTTTGTAAGATAATAAAAAGAATTAGGTAACCATAGTTCAATCTCAGAATTTGGGGTCTAGGTTGATCATCAGAGAAAATGAAAGTAGGAAGGACAATGTTTCACTTAGGTTTGTTTTTTGAAAGACATAACTTCATTACTTGCTCAGCTATGAGCAGCACTTAAAGTCCAAACCCACTTGCTTACAGGCTTTTCACCTGAGGTCATTGCTGACCTTTGGGAGAAACTTCGCTGATGGCAATCAGCCAAGAGGCTTAACTATCACATTGATCAATAGCTAGAGATGTTTGGAAACACAAAGCCAGTTTTCTGTCCACATATTTATTTTGCTAATACAAAGTTATTTTTTAAAATCCCTATTATCCTTTAAATGATTCTTTCCAAGATAAAATCCAATTTCTTATCCACTGTGAATATCTCCATCATCAAACTTTAGATGGAATCATAAGACGCACAAGATAAAAAAGTGTTACCCAGGGCTGGGAATTTAGCTCAGCGGCATAAGCACCTGCTTGGCAAGTGCAAAGTCATGAGTTCAATCCCTGGTTCCACAAAAAAAAAAAAAGTGTTACCTAAAAAACAGTACATTTTACCCTCAGCAAGCACTCAATCTGTGTACTCCATAATCCCACAGAAGTCCTATAACTATTTATCTGTCACTATAGCTAATTATCTATCATATTTGTAGATCATAATTGCTTTCCTCATGATTCTATCAAGGTATACGATTGCTATGAAAGGGCTCTGGGCTGCTTAACTAGTTCCCAGGCTTCCATTTATGGGCATAATAAATTGTCACCTAATGAGTCAACAGAAGATACAAATCTAGTAGCAAAGCACTTCCTAAAACTATAATCAAAAAGCTTCAGGCAAAATTTTACTAGTCATTCCTCTTTAACCAAGGTGACTTTCAACATCTTTTTTAATGTCATAGTAGTTAAAGATAACATTGAAGGAGAACATGAAATAAGGATTCTGGGTCAGTAGAAAAAGAAGTTTTCAGAAAACTCTTGCATTATAAAAAGAAGTTTTCCTTTTCCTTTTAAACCAAGCATCCCTTTTCAAAGCAAGTATACATTGGAGAAAATCACAAAGACAGTAGAATTAGAGTCTTCTAAACATGCCTGATTGGAAAGCTCATTTTCTTCTTGCCATTTTCTTCTGCTTTTACAAAAATATTTCATATACAAAAAATATTGACCAAACTTTAATGAAGCAGATGCCTTATGTTCAAATCACATCCTTTAAACTGGCATAGTTTTTAAAAATAGGCTTTTAAAAATGCATATTACTGGCAGTTTAGAAAATATTGAATCCATTATTTGCTA
This sequence comes from Hydrochoerus hydrochaeris, assembly GCA_004027455.1. Lineage (NCBI taxonomy): Eukaryota > Metazoa > Chordata > Mammalia > Rodentia > Hydrochaeridae > Hydrochoerus > Hydrochoerus hydrochaeris. The sequence continues at coordinate 556,409 of PVLA01000360.1, forward strand.
TTCAAAATTGCCTTGACTCAGACTGTCAAGAACTTTGCAAGTTAATTTTCTTTTCCTCAACTCCCACAGTTCCACAGTTCTCATTATACCTGATGGGCAACTCAAGGAATCTTGTGCAGCAGCATTAGGACAAAATAGAAACGTTAATTCTAAATTTGCATCCTTAAGAGACCTTGGATATTGTTCAAAAATGGCCCAATTTTACCAAAACAAAAAACAAAACAAAAAAACAGAATGTCCTCCACAAAGATGGGTGGAAACTCATTTCAATTACTCTCTTTTTTTTCCTTTTCTTTCTTTCTTTCGTTTGTCCTGTTTTGTTTTGTTTGTAAACTACTACTTAACTTTTTACTGGTCACATTTGGAGATCTTTAGAATTACATGAAACAGTGTGACCCCACATACACATATACACCCTCAGCACACAGAAGGCACCCTGCTGACCACTTGGGGAAGTGGTTAATATGCACGCAAAATAAATTTTAGAATTGTGTCAGAAATTATAACCTAAGATGGCAACTGATACTGTATGGGAGAGGAAAGATCAAACTGAGACAAGGATAAGAGGGAAAATGACACTGAGTGTCTCTAATTCTGGGAAAGATTTGGCTATTTGGATATGGTTCAGAGATCCCATATGTTCTCTCAAGAGAACTTTTAACTTTTCCTAATTGATCTCCAAGTAGAACTGTCTTCATGTTTAAGAGCCTTCCTGGCACAAAAAGGCCTGTGGCTTCCATCTGCCTTTAATAAATGACTCACACTATGTGGCCCAAAGTTTCACAATAGGCCTATCTTGAAGAAGCTGTCAGGGGTTTCTTTGTACCACTCAAGATCCAGTGATCATTTTAACAATAGACCTAAATTATAACTTTCAAACTTTTTTCCAGTTTAACTCTACTAATATCTTTATTCCACTAAAACATCCCTTTGGTTTCTTTGCTTTCTGGTGGCAATCAAAAACAAAACAAGATAAATATGCCTCTAGTAATTGCTCAAATACATGGCTTCCTTGGGTTATTACCTAGCATCTCATATTCTTGGACAACATAGGATAGAAAATCTGTTTAAAGTTATCTGATGTATTAAAATTTTACTGTCATTTGCAACTCTGGTGGATCTGAAGTGACAGAACTATGATATTTGAATATAGCCCCAGGCCTTCCACAAAGACAGCTTCTTCAGTTATTTCTGGGCTTTAATTCTTCAGTTCTATAGTCACGAGTAACCTGTTCCAAGGGAGATATTATAGCACTAACTGATATAATAACAATAACAATAATAATAATAATAATAATGGACACATGGCCTTAGTAATAGGTGCTAATTACTGCACCATGATATATAACATATGACAACTCATTTATTCTCTCAGCCATGCTGTGAATTCACTGTCCTATCTCTATTGCATAGATTTAAATCAAGGCTAAAGAAGTTAAATAAGTTACCCAAGCATATGTAAAGAAAACTCAGATCCACTTCTAATGCTAGGCTTCACCATAAGGCTGGACACTGTTTGGAAATGAAACACAAATCCTCTTTGTTCTTTGTCTTCCAGAAGAATGCCTGCTATTGTCTTCCTGAGTGTCCCATCTTATTTTGGGAATCTCAATACAGTAACTACTGGTTCTAGACCATAGAATGGAAGGACAGGACATTTCTATATTTCAGAAGAGAGGTGGTGCCCATTTGTACTTATATTCTAGTGGTGAAAATTAGTCACATGGCTGCCTCTGGATTCATCAGAGCTTGGAAAAATGTATCACCCATCAGATATGTGCTTCCCAGTAAAAACACTATTCTAGAAAAAGGTGATGAAATATTTCTGAACAACTGGTCATTTCTGTCACATTTTTTTCTGTCATATCTCTCAATAAAAAATTTATATTTGGAGAGAAGTCAAGATGGCTGATACGTGAGTAACAAAATACAAAGCCTCCCAAGAGAAACAACTCATATGCCAGAATAAAACACCCTGGAGAGAGCCATCAGACATGGCTTCAATGGACAGTAAGAGATATCTTCGGGACCTTGCAGACGAGCTCAAATCTGAAAACTCATATGCCAGAATAAAACATGCTGGAGACACGCTGGAGGGAGATGGATCCTCTTGACACAGGAAGAAATTAAAACTTAAAAAAGCTTGTCAAATACTTCGGGACTACAACTGAAACAGCTAAAAACTAAAGGGACACAGTGTTTTCGCGATGGCCCGCCAAGATTGCACCAGCTTGAATCTGCACCAGCAGGCAGAGCCGCGCAAACTCATTCCCACCGCCACTCACAGGAAGAATGGCAGCGCTGAAGTCAGGGGTTGGTGAGCCCAGTGGAGAGCAGAGCCAGTGGAGGAACCTTCATTGATCCACAGTCAGTGCTGGGAGTGAGACCCCCTCCCACAGGAAGGATGCGACCAGGTGGGCGACATGCTGGAATCGGGCAGGAGGAGCCTGAACTGGGAGTGACAGTGACTTCAGTTGGTTGCTCCCGCCCCAGAGCAGATTTGTGCAATTTGCTTGGACTGGGCTGCACCACTGGCCAGGACCCAATGAACCATCCCAAATCGATTCCCTGCACCTAGCAAGCACTAACCAGGTGATTGCCCCTGAAGTTTGGCTGGCCTGGTGGGGAGGGGCAGGGATACACAACCTGCTTACACCTCAGCGACAAGAGCAGGCAGGAAAGGGCGGAGTTCCCTTGCCAGCGTGCTTTGGAGGAAACATGGCCAACAGGGAAAGGGGCAGGGACCTGCACTGTAACCTGTGTGGAGGAAGCCAAGGCCATGACAGGAGAGAGAGACAGGAGGAGGCCCCCAGCCCAGAACCCTGAGAGCACTGATCCAGGAGAGGGAAAAACAAGGGAGACTGAGGGCAGCAAACATAGAACATCAGACATGGCTTCAATGGACATTAAGAGATATCTTCGGGACCTTGCAGACGAACTCAAATCTGAAATATTAAATCAGGTAAAGCAGGATATGAGTAGAGTAATAAAAGAAATGCTCTCAGGAAGCATCTCTTAGGATGATACAAATGGAAGAAGGGAGGAACACAAAAAAAGGAGAGAAACATTCAATAAAGAATATAAAGAAAATATAAACTACATGAAGCAGATTCAAAGGGATTACAAGGAAATTAAAAACTCCATTGAAAGCTGGCAAAACTCCTTAAAAGAAACTAAGGATAGACTATCAAAACTTGAAGACAAGTTTGCAATGTGTGATCATGAAAGGAAAGATCTCTTAAAAATAACAAGGAAACAGGCAGTAACAATACAAAGGCTAGAAGATGACGAGAGAATCTACAATTTAAGAATAAGAAATGTGAATGAAGAAGTAGGAATACATACAGGTGAATTACAAAGGCTATTCACAGAAATAATTAAGGAAAACTTCACAAGCATGGGAAAAGAAAATGACATTCGGTTATGTGAGGCATACAGAACTCCAGCCACCTACAACCAAAACAGAGATACACCCAGACATATAATAATCAAGATACCAGAAATTCAATATAAAAACAGAATATTAAAAGCCATCAGAGAAAAGAAACAGAGTACCTATAAAGGTAAGCCCATCAGAATCACGGCTGACTTCTCGACACAGACCATCAGATCAAGCAATGCTTGGAGCGAAGTCTTCCAAGCCCTGAAAGAAAATAACCTCCAGCCCAGATTGATGTACCCTGCAAAGCTGTCACTAGAAATTAATGGAAAAACAAGATGCTTCCATGACAAAGAGGAACTGGGGGAGTTTGTGACCACCAATCCAACCCTACAGAGAATACTGAAGGACATTCTAGAGAGAGAAAAAAAAATACCAGGATTTTAGGAACAGTGGCAGAAAGGCTTCAATGAGTGGGGCAGGCAGTAGAATGAAGGAGAAAACTAGACAAACAGGCAGAAAAATAGCATAGCAGAAATGAGGCAGAGAAGGATAACTAGAATCTCTAACATAGATGGCCTTGATACACTATATTGTTAATAGTGAACCAGGATTTAAAACCCACATTACTCACACTACTCTGCTTAGATGTATTATATTCTGTTTCAGACCATTCTACCTGTACTAGATTTGAGGGCACAGACAGTAATCCTGAAAATAACAGGATATAGTATGGTAATCATCCTTAATTTCCTATAAACTTAATCTACAGCTCTGTAAAACCTACACTGTTTTACCATGACTGACTGTAATCAAATTTGGTCTGTTGGATCACTGTTTTGTATTGATAGATTTTATTCAAAGCTGTTATGATTCATAGTATCAAGTTTGAGAGTATAGGCAACTGCACTGAAGATGACAAGATCCACTAGAATATCCACTCTAGTTTGATTATTACCTGCCTTTGAAGTTTTATACTGTCTACAATGTTTTATTTTTACTAATATTGTTATATACTGCTATATTCAATTATACTGCTATATTCAATTATGTCTAATGATATAGACAACTCTATTGAAGATAATAAGAAACAACACAGTAATCATTGTAGATCACCTTGTACTGTGGTTTTATATGACTTTTTGGTTTCATGTTTTTATAGGAATTTGGTTTGTTTTGTCTTGCTAAGTTTTGTTTTTCCCTCTAATACAGAAAGGATAGAAATACATGCAGAGATTCACGAATGCGTAGCTATTTACACTCTCACTGTTTGAATATCTACTTTGTATGCTTTAATTTTGTAACTTGAACAACTATTTCTAAGAGGACAATATGTAATTTATCAACTAGTGATTTCTTATTGTTTATCTTTTTTTTGAAATTCTGTATTATCTCTACCCTTTACATGCTTTCGTTTCTCTTTAAATAAAAAAAATTTTTTTTTAAATTTATATTCAAATATCTACCAGTAAGTTGAATTGGAAGAACTCTAAATTCTAGCTTTTAAGACCTGAGTGTAATAGACTGTGCTCTTTCTTCTTCTAACTCTTTTCTTCATCCCTGAAGAGAACCATTTATCTATACTATTTGAGTGAGTCTATAAATTGTCTCTCACTGCACCAGATAAATCATTGTCTTTGCAAGTAATGTTGGGCTTGATTGGATGATTGTTCTAGCCAGTGAATGTTAGTAAAAGTGAAAGTATGCCAGTTCTGTGAGAAGGCTTTAAAAACATATTGATAAAAAAAATATTGTATAACACTATGATTGCCTATCCTGTGTGAGGAACAAGCATGAACGAAACACATCCAAATACAAACACAAATACACATACAAACAAACTGTAATATTTAAGAAACTGGAAAAGGACACTGGCTGCCAAAATCAAATCTTACTAAAGATAAAAAAAAATAATTAAAATATGAAACTGCAATGTGAGTCTAGAGGAAATAAATGGAAATAAACCAGCTGTGATTTTTAGGATGGAGTATCAACTTTATATGCTTTGGGATCTCCCATAGGAGTTGGTGGAGCACACTCCTGGGCATGTCTTGGTGAGTCATGCATGCCTGGCATTGGGATCTGTGTCTAGTCCCTTGGTATTTCTGCTTCTGTACTGTTCCCCTTCTCTGTTTCACAGTCACCATGATCTAAGCATCTGTGCTCCCTCATGCCCTTCTCTCATGATGTCTTTGTCTTGGAACCAGTGACCATGGACTGAATCTCCAAAAAACATGAGCCAAGTTAAATCTCTCTTCTTTAATTTTGGATGTTGTGGCCCAGCAATGGGAAACCTGAACAATACATTAGGTTAAGTTGCCTTGTTTGCAATTAAATTTAATATATAATTAAATTTAGGCTTTGGGAAGTCAACAATTCACATTGTTAATTACTGGAATAATTACTTAACAGAAAAGAAACAGTGTGTATATTTCAAACAATTATGAAAATAAATGTAAAGATCAAAATTGGTTCAAAAACGCAAGAAAAAATGAAACATTCCACAATGGGACCCAATGTAAGGCATAAAATGAAAAGTTGGATTTGACTTCAACATGTGTGTATAGTTATAGGAAAAATAAATGGGATGAATGCTCTAGGTACAAAACATGAGATGTTTTTCATGTCTGGTGATTGAACTAAGCATGTTAGCACTGAATTACATCCCCAGCTCCTTTTTATTTTTTAATATTTTGAAATAAAGTTTAGCTAACTTGTGATCCACCTGCCTCAGCCTCCCAAGAATGCTGAGATTATAGGTTTGTGCCATCACACACACCTAAAAAAAAAAAAAAAAAAAAGAATTTTAAGAATGAAAAAAAATAAACTGCAACATGCTTTAGTTACATGCCATTCAGAAAAGATTAAAAATAAAAAAGAACAAAAACTTACAAAGTTCGAAAGTAAAAAAAAAGTTGTAAAATGTAGATACCACTGGAAAAGAAATGTACAGTTATATTAACACTAGAAGAAAAGAAACATTAAAATAAAACAGCTTATTAGAAGTAAAGTCATTTTATATGGGTAAAATGTCACCAAGAGGACACAACAATTTTTAACATACATGTACCTCTTAGAATACATATAAGATATATACAAGATAAATAAAGAAATAAATAAATCTATGCAAAGAAGAGGTCACAGAAGCAAATAAAGATGATGTGGCAACTACAAGCTAGGAAAAGAGTGAAAATCTACCTTGTTGGCACTTTGATCTCTGGAACTTTGAGAAATAAATCGCTGTTCTTTGAACCTCCTGGTTTGTGGCATTTGGTTATGATACACTAAGCTGTCTGACCCACTGAAATAGACTTAAGAAAAGAATAGAAAACATCAAAATTTATAAACTGTTAAAGAACTGAATCAGCACTCAAATACTTTTCCACAAAGAAAACTCTAACCTAAGATTGCTCCTCTGATAACTTCTACCAAACACTCAAAAACCAGTCATTCCAGGCATGGTGGCACACACCTGCAATCCCAGCATTTAGGAAGTGGAGGCAAGAGTATCATTGTGAGTTGGAGACCAGCCTGGGCTACAATGTGAGTTCAAGACCAGCCTGAATTGCACATCCTGAAAAGAGGGGAGAAAAAAATAAATCATACTTCCAATTAATTTAATGAAATCAATATTGCCCCAATACAAAAAGATAATTACATGTAAGTCTCACTCATGAATGTAAGTCTAAAACTCACAAACATAGTACTTGCAGATTATATTCAACACAATAAATTATTACATCATGATCAATTTGGATTTATTCATCAGAATATCAAAGCACTTGACCACATTAACAGATTAAAAGAAAAAAATACATAATGATCAAAGTTGACAAAGAACAAGTATTCCATAAAATTTTTAAAAGCTTAATAATCAAATTTAAAATATAAAATAATTAGTTATCACTATAACAGGTATTAATCTCTGAATGAAAAACAAGGTACATTTTATTTAGAGATGTTATCGAATACAAAATGTATGAGGAAATCAGTTTTTTAAACTAGTTTGAATAATCAGCATTATAAAAATATCATTTCACTGTTTTTTAGATTCAATATAACCCAATTAAAAATTCAGTAGTTTTGTTTTGGGAAAAAATGGTTATTAAATTTTATATCCTGAAAACATTCAAGTATGAAAATGATACTGAATAACAAAAACAAATTTGGAAAAATTTCCAAATAATATGTCAAGATTTATTATAAAACTACAATAATTAAAGCTGTATAATTATGGTACAAAGATTTAAAAGTACGCAAATGAAACAAGATAGAAGTCCAGAGATAGAAAATAATTGTATACTACAGATATTTGCTTTATCACAAGTGTTAGCACTGATCAGTGAAGCCAAGTCAGATTTTTAAACAAATGGAATGGGAGTAATTTGATGTCCATATGAGATGAACAAATAAATTAGACCGTGATTTCAAACCATGTACATAAGCATGAACATGGGATAAAGATTAAAAGTAAGGCAATTAAAGCTTTGTATAATAATATAGGACAATATCAGGAGAATATCTATATGACCTTAAGGTATAGAAAATTATCTAAGACACAAAAACATAAAATCATTTACAGACAAAACTGGCAAATTTAACTGCAGTAAACTAGGCACTTCTATTTATTGTACTGGCAGACACAAACACACAGAAGGGGGGAGGATGGAAGAAAACATTTATAATACATACAAGAATCCAAATACACAATTTCAAAATGGACAAATAACTAGAAACACATGTTAAATTTGAGGAGTAACAAATGGCCAATAAACATATAAAAAGGAGCTTGATCTCACTGGTAACCTAGGAAATACAATTAAATCAACTACAATGAGATTATGCTATATGCCTGTAGATACCTAGTATCTACCCTGGAGAAAATATTTTGGACATGTGGCTAAAAATATTCATCATAGCATTGTTCTTCGGAGACCCAAATTGGAAATGCCTAAACATACAGTAGCAAAGAAGGGCTAAGTAAGTATGGAATACTGGAATGCAGCATTAAGAACTACTACTCTAAAATACAAACCACATGATGAAGGCAGATCTCATAAACACAATGAAACTTGAATTCTATAATTCCAAAATACATGAAAACAGGCCACATTGTTCACACATGCATGTAGATGTGATCAAATATTCTTTAAAACACAGAAATGATAATTATACAATTCAGAGTAGTCATTTTTAGGGAAGAGAGAGTTACAGTAAGGAAGCATAGGGGACATTCCAGGTCTTAGCAGCATTGTATTTCCTGTCTTAAATCATGGAAACATACATGTTCTTTTTCTATTATGTATTAAGAAATATGTTTATGATTTGTGAATTTCTCTGTATATGACTTACTCCAAAATAAAACATTTAAATATTTAAAAGAAAGATACCATGTTGTGCTTATTTTCTTTGCCTCAGATGGGTCAGTCCTAAGAGTACGCTATTATTCTCTAATGCTTTCATACTATGTGCCTGTATACTTAATACATAACACACCAGTGGATTTTTTTTTACTGAGATGAAAAAAGGAGATTAAAGTAATGATTGTATCAACAGATTCATCCAGGCACTAAAAATGTATTTGTAAAACCTCATATTCTCTTTGGATAAGTAATCATGATTTTGCAGCATTTTAAGTTTCCTCTGAGGTAGTTCAGTGATGTGGAACTGAATCATTAGCCAGTTCTTCAATGTGTAACTTCTCATACCTCTGAAGAAAGGCAGAAAATGAAGTGTTTGGAGTAGAACAAAAAATCCTTGTTAGCTGAATGCTGAGAGAATGGCACAAGAGCCTATTCCTGAGATTCAAGTATCTCTTGAAGAAGTCCTGGGGGACTGGCATCCCCAACTTCTCACAAGGTTGATGACAATTACCTGGAGATCTTTAATAAGCACAGCTGGTGGGCTAATGGAACATAGCAATGGAAGAGGCACAGCAATAGTTCCAAGTTATGGAATACAGTTATGCATAGGGAAGTCACTCTCCTGCTTAATACCATTTCTTCCTCCGACTTCCATCTATATTTTCTGCTCACCTGGAGGGCCCCTCACAAGCTACTGGCCTTTCATCAGTCTCATGCGCAGTCAAAATGATAAATGAAGAAAGGAAAAGAAGGACGTGAGATGGCAACAACCCAAGATTTCTGATTCTGGCCAAAATGGAATAGTAAGAGCCACGTTTATCCTGTCACATTTAAGAACCAGAAAATGGGACAACATACAGGAAATGATGGTTTTACACACTAGTATACAGAAAGCACAAACTGTAGTTCCTGAGAGAAGGGAAACAAAGTGAGCTCTTTAGTGTGGGATACTCTTTACCACTCAAAGAGTTCTTAAACCACAGTGCAGAGAAGAGAAACCCAAACAAATATTGTTGTCCTACTGCATTGAGGTGACAGAGATTTTAGTTTGGAAAGGTCAAGGCAGCTAGAACGTGCAGGACAAAGCAGCAGAAAGGAAGCAACCATACAGATGCTAGCTGAGCACTGTTCTGCGGGTCTATGAGATACCACACCTCTGATCCTAGCACTCTGGAAGACTAAGGCAGAAGGGCTGCAAGTTCATAGTCAGTCTGGGCAACTTCTCAATTTAATGAGACCCTGTGTCAAAAAAGTAAGTTATTAAAGGCTAGAGTTTTAGCTTAGTGGGAAGATCTTGGGTTCATTCTGCAATACCATAAAACAAAAAAGAAAAATTGATAGAGACAAAGAGAGAAGGAGAAAAGAAAGAAGAGAAGAGAACAGCACAGAACAGAAGAGACAAAACAAGACATAAATTACCTGAGGATAAGGAAGGAACTACCAGAAAAGGGTAGTTAATACAATAAAGAGTTAGGAATTATTCTACCTTCACCTGCTAGAACAATGAGATACACAGAATTGGGTAGAAGGCTCAGAGTATCACACTGATGGGAATAAATTAACCCTAATCCAAAGGCTGCTCTAGATCCAACTTGTCTTATAATTTGACTTAGGTGCATACTGGTATTAACTCATCATTATCTAGAAAAATATAATAAAATTCAACAACCAATAGTGTAAAAGTCATAATGTATTCTATTCAATAAAAATTAACAATAGTTGGCATGCAAAAATGTAATACTCTATGAACTACCAAACAAACAAAGAAGGAGAAAAGTAAAATCAATTAATGAAAACTAACACTGAAATCACAGAAATGATAAAAATAGACACAGATGTCAAAACAATTTATAAGTGAATTCTAAATGTTACATAGGACAGAGAAAAGCAATATTATGAGAAGAGAAAAAAGATATAAAAACACAAATGAAACTTTAAAAATAGAAAATATAACATATGATATGAAAACTAAACTGCATAAAATTAATAGACTAAATACTGCAGTACAAAGATAGGTGAACCTGAAAACATAGAGAAGGAAACTCTTTAAAATGAAGTGGTGAAAGGAAAGACAGAAGAAGAAAACTTAAAAAATGAACAGCACTATACTGTTCTGGACATCTGGACAATATCCAGCAGTCCAGAGTGTGAAAATACAATTACAGAAGAAGCCAGAAAAACACTCATACAATTGATAACTGAAAATCTCTCAAATCTCATGAAATCTCTAAACCTATTAACCAAAGTACCATAATAAAGCATAAGCAGAGTAAATCTAAGGATTTAAATGGAAAACTAAATTTTAAAAGTGGGCATTTATAGATTGTGTGGCTTAAGAAATACATTTCTAATAAATATGCAAATGTAAAGTGCATAGATGGAAATAATGGGACAAAAAATATGGGAGAATGAGGCAGAGGGACAAAAGAAAGAGGGGAAACCAGGCAAAGATAAAAGATCAAGCAAATACTGTACCTGGTCATTTATTCAGAGCTTTGGGGTACAGGGGGGTTATACATCATAGTTATCCCCCTGGGAACTGAGGGGGCCTCAGAGTTCATTCATCTGCACTCATCCACCATTAGTCTGAACATCACTGCTCAGCCCCTCACACATACTAAACCTCGCTACCACACAGGCAAAGCTACTTCTGGAAACCTCAGTGTAGCACAATCTGAAAAGATACACAAATACTGCTGATTTTTGAGAATAAAAATACACTAAACATCAATGTTCAGAAAAAGAGGAAAGGATCCTGAGAACATACAGATGGAAACCAGTATTTTCTGTTACCATGTTTTTTTTCTTGTCCTGGGAACTCTGTATCTATTACCATGGTCCAAATATGTATGAATTCTTACAGTAAGAGTATCCCTGTTCATTTGTTTTGAATTCATAATTACTTAAAATGATGAAATACTTTCATGTGAACTACTATCAAACAAAATCTGGACATGTGCTTGATGAAACTGACTTATTATGTTCAACTTTTTCCTTACTCTACCCATGTCATTATAATTCTTAATTTTATAATCCAACATAGTCACTATTTAATGATTAATAATAATAAATTTCATAAACAAATACTTTTATTTCTTGATAGTCACAGTATGGCATACTTTATTAAATATTGGGACAGGAAAAAAAGACACAGTTCTTTGATAAAAAGATATTGATAAAAGAGAGACCAGAGAATGAAGGACAAAAGACAGAATTTGGAATGCATATAGAAAGCACTGGGATTTTATAAACTAGTCCACATTTGGACTTTATAAACTGTTTTATAAGTTTTTAAATCCATATACATTATTTAATGTATGTTGTCAAAGCAGTGGTGCCTTTCCCACTGCTAAGAAATAGTAAAATAGATTATGTAAACTAGTTCAGCACTTACAACTAAAGCTAATCCCATCTAAACTGGATGTGATGGTGCGTACCTCTAATCCCAGTACTCTGGAGGCTTAAGTAGGGTTACTCTAAATTCCAGCCCAGGGTGGGCAATTCAGCAAGACCTTTTCTCAAAGTGGGAAGGGAGGCTGTGGATGTGCCAGATGTAGCTCAGTATGAAAACCCCTGGTTTCATGTCCCAGTACTGCAATAACACCAACAATAAAAATCAATACTATCTAAAACTAAATTGTAATCAGAATAGATTTTTGTATTTTCTAGTATATTCTCAGAATAATACCAAGTGGCACAGCATGAACATTTACAGAATTAATGTAGCATTTCAATAAGATATATTAGCTAGCACCTCCTGCCACACAGAATAATATGGTTCCTTGTATGTGAAAAGACAACTATTTTTCGGTCACTCTTCCAGGGTTCATAGACCAGCTCTGATATTTATTGTGTAATCTCAGGGAGATTATTTTACCACCTTGTACCTCAATAAATTGTTCATGCATCTGTAAAAATGCTTACCCATCTGTAAGAGAAACTCATCAGAGAAAGCATTTCCTATTTATCAACAGCAGTTGAGAGTTTTAGATATTTTAATGTTTTTTTTTTTTAGTTATCATAAAAGGTTTGGCAGTCATTTCACATATAAGGAATGTGAAACACACAGAGGTTAAAAATTTGCCCAGTTCACACAATAAGGAAGTAATAGAGCCCAAATTTAAACCTAGTCTGGATCCAGGATTTATGAACTTAATCACTATCCTATTCCCCCACACACACAGGTTAAAAATAGTACTGTACATATCTCAAAGAAAATGACAAGGAAAATACTTAAAATACTAACAGTTTATTTATGTATCTATCATTATTATCACTTCAGTGTCAACATCTTCCTGGCTTGAATAGATATCCCCATTCACCTTTCGAGAGATTTTCAATAGACCGCAGGACAGCTTGTCATTTTGAAATACTACATTAATTTGAACAGTTTAAAAATGATAACAATTCATTTTGAATATGTCTTAAATCTAGTTGTCCCTTGTTACACAATAGGCACATGTGTTAACCTATACAACATTATCCATAAGTAGAATTTTCACAAATAAGCAATTAAGAATGTATTTGGAGGGTTCACCATACAAAGAAACCTCAAGATAAATGATTCCTCAGACAAACAGTTCTTTTGAAACAAGAATTATCTACTCATGTGATCCTATAAATATATACTTGACAGTGTTAGGAAAAAGAAAAGTATGTTGACAACAGACAGATAGATGCCTTCTTAGCTGTTGCTACCCAATGGGCCATGACAGAGATACGTTTCTGTCACAGGATCACCTCATGTGAAAATTAGCCAGCCAACTATTTCAAAGAAGAATCTATGGGAAAAGGAAAAATCACCAGCCAACTGGCAAGCTAAGCTATGTGTTTCTGCAAAATGTAACGACAGAGTCAGAAAATGATGGTATAAAAAGGAAATACAATTCCCTTTTGTGTCATTGTGTCATCTGCAGTCGAGTATTGGCAAGTGCAAAGATTTCTTTGCTAAGGCATTGTCTGAGCCTGTGAGAGACACAGTGGCAAAAGAAGAACAGCACGACTTCCTTCGCAAAGGAGAGGACTGAAATACTGACCCGCAAAACCAGCAGGCTTACTGCAAGAGTCAAACTATGTAACATGAACCAGGAGCTAGAGAAAAGTCAGGAAGGAGGTTCGTGGGTTCTTGAACAAGTCAAATAAATCCTTCAGCACGTGGATGTCAAGGCCTCAGTCTGAGCACCAGATGCAGCTTGATGGATGGGTTTATCTGCCCCAAAAGGCAAATAAGAGACTGTTCTGCCTTCCGTACTACTGTGGGTGACCAAGAGCTCTAATGTTTTCCCTTCTGCTTTTTTAAAACATTGCATGTGTCGCTCTCAGTATTTCCATTTCTGTAACTTCTAGTTTCAGCACTAAAAGAGCAAACTTAGTAACCAAAGGATGTGTTTATATGGTCTTTAGACTGCCAAGATATCTACCCTTAAACTAAATTAACATAAATAGAGCATCTCCACTAGTTCAACTCACTTGTAAAAGGATAGTATCTTCTAGTATTGCTTGTCACAACAGACAAGAACAGCTAAGCACGCTGTGGATCTTTAGTCAAACTTCTTGACAATCACATATAAAGATAACATTTATCTGATCACAGTGATGCGTGCCTGGAGTCCCAGCACTTGGGAGGCTGAGGCAAGACAATCCCCAAGAATTAAAGGCCAGCCTGGGCTACATAGCAAATTTAAACCCAAAGTGAATTTATTCAGTGAGATCCTCTGTCAAAAAACAGACAGACAATCATATTTTTAAAAAGATAACATTCACCTATAGAGCCATGCAATATTTGAAAGCAGACAGCATGTAGTATCACTTCTTACTCATTACTACAAGTAAATTATACATCTTTACCTTGGAAAAGTTCACCCCACAGGGATATATATTTATGAATTGGAGAGACAATAGAGTTTATCTCTGCCCTAAACAGTTGAAAAATTTCACATATAAAGTCTATTAGGGTAAAAGATGGGAAGATGTGCAAAGAACACTCTGTCTTGACAAAGTGAACCTGAGTCTGAAAAGCTTGTTTCCAGAACTGTCTAGATGGAGTAGCATTTTCATCATATTATGCTATTCACCTATTTTCTTAGCAAACCAACCACCCTGCAGACTCAACACCTTTCAGCTTGATGGTTCCTATTCTCTGAAACATTTGCATTCCCTCTAACCCCCATGACTTGAACCATAACAGTGCTGTATTTATAATAGAGACCCAATGATGGTTCCAATACAAAATAATCCATTAATGAAATATGCCATATTGACAAATTAAAATAGAAAAAACTAAATGATTAGCCTAGCAGATTTTTTAAAAGTAACCAAATTCAAGACTTATGATTTAAAATACAGTTGTTAGCAAACAACTGTTCTATTCTAGTGGAAAGGAAATTTTAAGTTATTGAAGGCATTAATAAAAAGTGTCTAGCAATCATGTGTCTGTGATCACATTAACACTGAGGTCAAACAAAAGACAAGAAAGTCTTCTGTTGCAGTTTCTATCTGACGTTATGCTACATATGCTAGAAGTCACAATTAGATAAGTAATAATATTAAGGTTGAGAAAAAATATATAAAACATGCTTTGCCTACAGAAAATTGAAGGGGACCTACAAATAAACTATCAGGGCTTTAAAATAATAAAGTAGTTCTATATGCCAATATGAACAAATTAAAAGTGTGAGGAAAATCCTCCATATAAGGAGCACCCAAAACCTTTAGCTCCTTCTTAATAACCTAGGAAATGAGATTCAACAATTTTTTTGCAAACATTATCAAATATGAGGAAAATGTGAGTGAAGTAACAAACATAACCTAAAGAAATAAAGCACTACGTCATGTTAAGGAATTAGAAGGTACAATATAAAGGTATCAATTCTCCCCATATGAATCTATGCAACCAATCTAACTGGTTTTAAACATCAAATAAAGTTTTTCATGGATTTGAATATATCAAATAGTAAATGCTAAGAGCACCTAGATCATGTTTAAAAGGAATAAAGTAGAAAAACTAACTTACTGGGTATCAAAATATATTTTAGAACTATTTTTCAACATGGTATTGATACAATTATCAACACTGATGAAAAGCATTAAAGAGAGCTGTGAAAGAATCCTTGTATATATGGCTACTTTTTTTAGCAGAGCATAGGCATCACACATCTATGGAAAATAAAATGACTACTAAAAATTTTGCTGAAATAGGTTGGGAAGTTATATAGAAAAAAATAGAAACACCTTATATCATAAACAATAACAAATCTCATCTGAGAAAAGATCTAGCTATAAAAGCAACACTTTGATAACTTTTACACAAAATATATGTACATGAATTTACTAACTTCAATTAGGATAGAATTTCCTAGAAAAGGCACAAAAAAGCTCAACCAATAATGAAATAACTGAAACACTGAACTAATTATAAAATGCAAAAAGATACAGGCCTCAGATTTGGAATAGATATTTGTACCAATAAATAATTACATTCAAAATATTCCAAGAATTACTTCAAATCATTAAGAAAAAGAAAGCAACAGAAAAAATGGCAAAGGACAGGAACTGAAGAGGAGTAACAAATGGCAAATAAAGCATGAAAAAGGGGCTCCTGGCCCAATTGGTAATAAAATGTAAACAATGAGATGCCATTTACTCCCATTTCACACCCACTAGATTAGTAACAATGTCACATTTGGCAGGGATGTGAAGCAATGGAAACCCTCATGCACTGACATCAGGAGCGTGATCAGCCCAACTGTTTGGAAACCAATTTGGCAATAACAAGTAAATCTGCTGGTGTTTGTAACCTGTAAGCCAAGAACTCCTCTTCTGAGTGTTCATCTTCAGCTATTTTTGCATCTCATATTCTATGAATTGCACGAAAAAAATGTTCCACTATTTTTTGATAGTTCCCATTGGAGAAATTAAATGAATATTCATCAACAGACAAACAGATAAACATATTTAGACACTGGTCTATGATACAGGAGTTGAAAATATCTATCAAAAAGTATAATCTTCAAAAACATAATAAGAGCTAATTCATAATGCTAGTAACATACTTTGTGTTTTTCTAAGTGCTTTCCATATATTATTTTATTTACATAATATTTAATTGCTTCACATTAATATATGTTTTACCACAAATTACAATAGTATCAAACTTAGGAAATTAGAACTACTATATCCCATTTAACAGATTAGGCAATTGAGGCATAGAAAGAATAAGTCACACAGTTAGTTCTTGGCAAAGGAGTACTCCAACCCAGTTCAGCCCTTAACTTCACTATTTCATTACTTCTGAGGTTTTTTTTTAAACAATATTCAATATGGTGTCATTAATATTTATTTCTAAAACTACCAAACAATACCATACAATGTTCACAGATACACAGATATTTTATAGAACTATAAAAATAAAAATCACAATCCTATTTGTAATATTTATCATAATGAAGTTTTAGAATACTTTGCACTGTAGACATCATGTTCTAAATGTCTAACATCTCTCCCTCTGCTTCAGCCCTCACCCAGGTGAGGAACTTTGGGGTTAGGAACTGCAGCACAGACCTGAGGGTGCACTTCCCACTTCAGTTCACTCCAAGGCAGTGAAGAGCAATGGTCTAGAAAAGCAGTCACTTCCAGGCACAGTGCCATCGCAGTCCTAGAGCAGGCTTGGAGAAGGCCTGCAACTAGGCATGACATTTGAGGAGACTAAAAGGGGAGCGAGGCGGGCGTCAAGAAACGGAGGTGAACACCACCCCTTCTCACATCGTGTTTCAGTTCCACACGTCCAGGCTTTCAATGGGTTTGTGCAGTCAAAACCACCAGTGTAGGTTTCACTATAGGTCCAGCCTACAATGTGGACACTTCAAAGACTTCAAAGGTAGGGGACACAGTGCTGTGTCAGGAGTGAAGCCAAAAACGTGGGATTTAGCAAACCTTTCGGAAGATGGTTCAAGGGCTTGAAGTGATTTCCACTTAAATACATTGAAAGTGAATGACCAAAAGAGAGGCCAGAAAGAGAGAGCGAATATCAAAAAATAAGAGGCCAAAAGAGAAAAAAAAAAAAAAAAAAACACTCAATTTTTCCTTTTCTTAATGCTATAGAAATGTCAATCCTGAGGGCTTGGTGAGATTTTATAAAGCCTGATCCATGAATCTGAGCCTGACTTTCTGCAGCAAAATTCAGGATGCTCTACTTTTATACTTTTCTACTCAGTTCCATGTTTAATTAGTTGATACAAAAAAAAAAAAAAGAAGAAAACTGTAACAGTATCCGACTCTATGGTCAGTTGCATGTCAGGAGCTTTCATGGATGTGTTCTCTCTTCCTCACACACCAGTGAAGCCATATTACTGCCTCCAAATTACAAGTACATAAACTGAGGCCTGGAGCAGCTACACCCACTTTTTCCGCAAAGCAGGAGGCACACAATGGAATCCAGTTACTTTTTTGAAAACTGCTAAGCTCAAGGTTTTCCACAGTGCCTTTGGCTTTATGAAAATTGAATACAAATAAGGGCTAATCTAAGTAATCCTAAATGCCATAATTATACCTAGTTAAAAATACTCATTTTTTAATTTATGTACAAGCTAAAAATGTTTTTTAGAACTCTTGAAGAGCTCACTGGGGGTAGATATTGTTTGATTTTGGTTTCCTGCGATATGCTCAGTGGTTTCATAAGGTTTAACTAGTGCCCATCAGTAGTAATGTGCATACTGCAGTGGGGCTCTGGGGCTCTGTGCTCATTCTCTGAAGGTTTACTAGCTTCACTGTTTGGGTTCTAAACAATTAGAAAACCTAGATATGGTTGGAGCGTGAGCCTTTCTAATTCAAAAATATAGGGTTTTCAAAACCAATGTCTCTATAAACTGCCCTGGCAAAATGAATATTGTTTAATTTTCATTTTGAATTAAAGACTTGGAAACCTGAGTAGTATAGAGGCTAATGATAAACTGAGCTGAGCAGAGGCTCCTCTGAGAGCCATCGCTATGTATTAAAACAAGAATTATTTTGTACACTGTGCTGTACTTCGGCATCAGATCCTCAACAGACTGCAAAATCGCTTCCAAGATAATGAAATTATAAAAGAATTTTAATTTCATGTTAGAACTTGTGTTATAAATTATTAGAAAAAGAAACAGGGGATAAACTAATTTTGAAGCAAATTCCTCCTGTGGATCACCAAACAGGAAGACTTTCTGATTAGATGACTTGTGAAAAGTTTTATCAAAGACAGCAGAAATACTTCAAAATTATAACACACCAAGTCTGTTTAAGAATGGTATGAATGCATTTAAATGTTAAAGATGAGGCTGGAGGTGTGTGTCTTGGAGGTAAACTACTTTCCTAGCATGTGCAAAGCCCCCTAAATCTGATCTGCAACATTGAAAATGTCAGGAACATTTGAGGGCTCTGATTCAATAGCACTGAAAACAATAGTTTTCAAAAGCATATTAAATAAAAATCACAAAATTTTCAGTGCCATCATTGCTTTATTTAAAGAGACTGTCAGACCAAGGGCAAAGAGTTCTTCCTTAGAATGAGATGCCAGTCTGAACAACACTAAGAACATCACATTCACACATCTGTGCCACAATATTTTCACGGAGGTAATGAGCTAATCCATTCTCCACAGTACCTCTACCCAAAGCACAGTGGGTTCCTTTGATTTATGTGAAATAACTTATAGACAAAGCATTCTCCAGTTAATGAGGCAAAAGAAATTCTCTTACAAGCAGAAGATGTTAGGAGCTATTTCTACAGTACATGAATGTGTAAGGGTTGGATTCCAAGGCTGGAATCTTTCCCATTCTTAGGGTTTGGAATTCCTGTAGTTCTCCATTTCCCTGAGGAGACTGAGAGTTCCCCCTAGTGACCCAATCACACTAGAATAAGGAAGGGAGGGTTTCTGGAGGTGGGTACAATTTGTGCTGATGCATGTGTAGAAGCACTTGCCAAAATCCCAGTGATTCCTATCTGTCGTAGATGCTGATCCCCAGACTGGACTAAGCATTATCTTAGAAGAGACATTCTGCAAAAGTTTTATGTAGTACTTTTGTCTAGGAAAAAAATTTATAACTGAGCCCTCTCATTTTAAAACTATTTGTTGGATTGTTGAACAGATCTGTTTGCACTCTCACTGCTTGAGTGTCCTCTTTGTGTGCTTTAATTTTGTAACTTGAAAAACTTTCTAAAAGAACAATATGTAATTTATCAACTAGAGATTTCTTACTGTTTATCCTCTTTTCTTGAAATTCTGTAATCTTTCTATCCTTTTTCTGTTTTTTTCTCTTTAAATTAAAAAAAACTAGTTTTATGTATATTACATAAATTTGCACACATACCTCTCATGGTTCATATTTAACAATGAAATCAGGTCTTTAAAATCAATTTTTTTCTAAATTCAACTTCAGATTCTGTGCACCTTCAACAAGCCCTCATGTGACACACAGCCCCTGGAAGTTTGCACCAGAAGAGATTTGGTGGCTAGGATTGCACTACAGCTGACACAGGAAGTTCATCTTAGTGAAAAGCCCTCTTTTCTGAAAGCATGAAGAGTCAGAATATGACTGAGGGTGAGATAGAGGGCAAAGCAACTGCAGCCCTCAACACAGGACCTCAGGCAAGTGGCCTAGAATTTCTAGTTACAATAGCATCACATCAGTGTCTACCTTGTGGTGCTATGAGGAGAAGCTGAGAAGGTACATATCTCCAACCATACACCCAGTAGTAAGCTTGCAAATGTTGTTGTTGTTGTTCTTCTGCTTGTTATTCTAGTATCCTAATCATTATATTCATATCTACCATGATATACATGAAAATTCATAGTACCACTTTGTTAATTAGATGAAAACAACCAAGTTTATCTTTAAGATTTTTATTTCAACATATCTGAATTTCTTCTCTTCCCAGTTAGATCATACTTATTTGTGACCTTTACTGTGGGGCTAAAAGCAAAAGTTTAAAAATAATCCATGATTGCTGTTTCGTATTGATAGATTTTATTCAAAGCTGTTATAATTGATAGTATCAAGTCTGAGAGCATAGGCAACTGCACTGAAGATGACAAGATCCACTAGAATATCCACTCTGGTTTGATTATTACCTGCCTTTGAAGTTTTATACTGTCTACAATGTTTTATTTTTACTAATATTGTTATTTACTGCTTTACTCAATTATGCTGCTATATTCAATTATGCCTGATGATATAGGCAATTCTATTGAAGATAATAAGAAACAACACAGTAATCATTGTAGATCACCTTGTACTGTGGTTTTATATGACTTTTTGGTTTCATGTTTTTATAGGAATTTGTTGGGGTTTTTTTGTCTTACTAAATTTTGTTTTTCCCTCTAATACAGAAAGGATAGAAATACATGCAGAGATTCATGCATGCATAGCTGTTTACACTCTCACTGTTGGAATATCTACTTTGTATGCTTTAATTTTGTAACTTGAACAACTATTTCTAAGAGGACAATATGTAATTTATTAGCTAGTGATTTCTTATCTTTTTTTTTTGAAATTCCGTATTATCTCTAACCTTTACATGCTTTTGTTTCTCTTTAAATAAAAAAAAATCCATGAAACACTCCCTCCATGTTGGTTCTACAAGCTGAAACTCTTAAATATTTTCTAAAATTAGATAGGAAATTGAGAATTTCAGAATCTATGTCCTTTTTCACAGGGTGTCCCAGGAAGATCTCAGAGCCTCAGAAAAGAGAATCGCTTTGGCAAGCAAAAAGGAATTCCTTAAGGCAAACAGATTGAGAGCACGTAAGCTATGCAAAGGTTCTTGGAATGAAGCTTGAGGCAGAACCACCATCTTTGGGAAATATGGTGAGAGTATCATGACCAATGTGGGCTTAAATAATAGGGCTGTCCTAGGACATGCTGCTGCGTATAATATTCTATGCTTTCTTATCACCCACTTAGGAAGGACACACAGTAATGACTAAGACTGAGTTCTCTGCCTTGGTGTGGTGTGAACTCAGGTTAACAGTATCTTTTTTTGAGAAAAATATGGCATTCAATGGAGTATATATGTGTGCATACATATATACACATACATGTATATGTTACATACATACACCTTCATATATACAAGCATGCATGCAGACAGAGAGGAGAAATGTATCCTCACTTTGATCATTAGCAGATTTTGGAGTTCTTATTTTAGACATTTATGTATAGAGATGACAATGATAATGGTACCTCTATTCTCCACAATATCCAAGCAAACTAGAATTAAACTGATCTAACTTCCAAGAAATTTTTCCTTTCACAATACTGGTTTTAAAAATATTATATCTCAGAGGGTTCAGTAAGTTGATTGCTTATTGACTTACTAGCAGGTCTGTATAGTATAATGAGTCTTTATATCTCCTTTTAAATTGCATATTGGATTCTTAAGATTAAACAAAGCATATGAGAAAAATTACAGTGGTGAAAATTAGGAAACTTGGCCAAATGAGTACATTATTATCCTATCAAAGCTATATTTAAGCTTTCCAGAATAAATATTAAAACACGATAAATGATGCTTTTTAAAAGCTTCTTGCAACAAGCAGTTCTTTAAAAACTGACTATATTTTTACAACTTCAGTTACTGTAATATGAATTTCTATCTTTATATAAAACTCTAATGACTTTCTACACATCAGATAATAAAATCAGTTCTTGAAAGAATTTGTGCCATTATGTAAAAGTCATAATGAGATCTGCCTCCTTCCAAACTTAGAAAAAACAGAAAAAAACCAGAACTTTCAAAATTACATAATGAGAATATTATTATAGAGGCAAAACTGATGATGTCATTCCTCTGTATAAAATGTTTAGAAGGTTCTTCCTTGTTCTTAAGCTAGAGAATAATATCTGTAATACAACATACAAGCCCTGGCTTGGCCTGGCTCTTGCTAATCACACCAGATTGCTCATGCATACTTCCTCACTTGCTTTCTGTCTCTACTTAGTGCTTTATTTCCCAAGCCTACAGCATTCAGCTCCTGACAGCTGTCTCCTCATCCAACCCCTTCCTGTACCTTCTGCTGGGCTTTATATTCTTCTGAAGAACTCTGCACACCTCCACAAAACTCATGCCTCACCTAGCCAATTGCTCAGAGTTTGACTTACTCAAGTGATTTGCCCATTCTGTATTGTATGGAGCTTTGGATTGGGCAACTATGACTCAGAATCTGTTCTATTAAAGGAGTAACTGATGTTCTCATGATGCCTGACCCCAGCTTCCCCACTCCAGTGACTGTGAGGCCTCCTTTCTACTATTTAAAAGATATCATGAAAAGAGTTTCCATTTCACACAAAGTGAAGGGAATCTCATTCCTCACTCTAATGATTATGATGATTGTTCATGTGTTAAGGATTTGTTCCTATTTTACACATACATATCAAATGTTACATTTCCTTTGGAAAAGTTTGGGGGATTTTTCACCAAACAAACTTGGATTAAAAATAATGAGGTAAAATAAGTCTCTACCAAGAGCTGAATATTCTCTAATCCTCTGCATCTTTTCCACTATAAAAATCATCCTTAGGAAACAATAGTACTGAAGGGTTAAGAAAAGGCTCACATGAAAGGTACAGCATAAAGAATATGATTAAATGGTAGAAGTTACCTTAGACACAAATCCCTTTTTTGGTAACCAAATCACCTCCACAGAAATTTCTAAATCAGGGAATGTGCACTTGCCAGAACAAATGGCTCAGAATGTGAATGAACTACATAAATCAGAATATAATCAGTTTTCACTCTACCTGTTTATTGCTTCTGATGAAATTCTCCTACCAACTCCTACTGAATTTGCTATTATCTGCTTCTACCTGGAGGAAAAATGATCCAAAAATGTCCTAAATAATATTTGAAATACATTTTAAATATAAAGTCTATTTGGTCTATGTGATGTTTTACATTTTAAGTATAATGCTAGACTATTATGTGTTTGTTTTCATAGTTTTCTTATTTCATAGAATTTAGTTCAAATTATACTTGTAAAACCTAAAATAGACAAATGTTTAGGTCAAATTTATTTCAGTCTTTTAAACAGCTCTGTTGTCACTACACAATGAAGCTAAAAAGACATGGTATGAGTAGTTGTGAGGATTTCTTTTCATTTATGCCAAGTTCCACATTATACTTATCTCCTTCCTATCACCCAAGTGCAGGCTCAACTCATTAAAATATAGTCTTTGTGCTACCCATATGTGTCCATTTTTTCTGGCTTCATAAAATTAATTCCAAGTTTCCTTTCCATTTCTTTCAAAGTTTACTTGGTTTGGTTTGTTCTGTTTTCATTTCTTTGTATCCTTTAGTTATAGTTCTTCTATTTCTCAATGATTTGAGGGAAAAACTTGTAAAAATTCAATTTGTAAATTCTGAGTCCCAGGTCCATGGGGAGCTTACATCTGCCTCAATGTCTTAAACCAAGCAATAAAAACATTCCATGAGGTGGATGTTCCTGGACCATATGAAAGGCTCTCTTTTCTCTTACCCTTCAATCAGAGGATTATAAAAATCAAGTTAATTTTCCTTTAGACATATCTACTTGGAGCAGAATATTTCAAATTTAAAACCATTTTTCTTTTTATAAGCCTCAAGTGAGTTATATTTCAATGTGTTAGAGTACATAGGTTAAACAAAAGTAAAGTGGCAACTAATTGTGTCATCTAGCTAAAAGATAGCAGAGATTTACTCATTCTGGTTGAGATCCAAGATTAGGTCATGTAATACAATGACCCAGCCTATCGTGAGAAACAGAACAACTGCCCATTTCATAAATCAGGACAACCATGCCTGAGGGAGCTGTGCCCAGCAGAATGATATCATTTTCCCAGCCCTGTCTGGTACAGCTATCTTGCTGAAACAGCATACAACTAACCAGTGGACAGCCTGCTGGATTTTAATTACTCATTTGTGTCTCTAAAGGATTATGTCATGGTGGATAAAGGTACATTTTTTAAAATGGGATGTAATTACATTAAGAAGACATGTTACATGGCTCAAAATGAACATGTTCTTTTCACACACAACTACTCCATGCTCAGGGTGGCAAGGTCTAAACTGGCATCTCTTTCCATGAACAAGTTATCCTTGTGAATCACCCAGTAGCTAGGTGATTTCTACTGTTCAGCACACAATCATCCAGAAAATGTTCAGACTCAGTGCCAGTATACAGAGGACCAAAAAGAAGGAATTTTTACTGTGATTTGGACTCAAAACAATTCATTTTCAAGAAAGGTAAGTAACACACTGCCATTTCATTCACTCATTGTTCTTCCATTATAGAGCTTGTAGCCAAGCAGTAAATGGTCCTAAGAAGCTCCTGAAAGTAAAATATTGGACTCTGTTTATTTTCATAGTTTACTTACTATGCACAGTTAATTTCACCAAGCTTTTTGACCTATAATGAGGAAATGTACTTAAGAGAGTTTTCTTCTGAACAAATATTACATTAATTTGTGCATTTCTTGCATCTCTAAACTCTCACAAGCACCTTCAGTAATCTAAGAGACTGAATTCAGGAGATGAGTGAGAAATCATAAGTTAGCATGTGAGGTCCAAGCCTATCAGTGAAGATCAGCAAACCCATACACTGCCTAACATGCAAGTAGGACCGAGAAGAAAAACAGAGCATGGAATATGGACATGAGGGAGTGATTAAGATAATCATAACATAACATTCAGTGATTGCAGAGGCAAAAAGTATAAAGAAGTTAAACTCGTGTAACAAAAAGTATAAAGAAGTTACTTTGGGGCCTTTCTGCCATCAAGGGAACCTTGATGAGCCACATGGGAGAGAAAAACCCCTCCCATCACCTCTTTGTCATCCTGGGAAACTCAGCCTGGAGGAACCCAGG
The DNA here is from genome assembly GCA_004027455.1 of Hydrochoerus hydrochaeris. Taxonomy (NCBI): domain Eukaryota; kingdom Metazoa; phylum Chordata; class Mammalia; order Rodentia; family Hydrochaeridae; genus Hydrochoerus; species Hydrochoerus hydrochaeris. The sequence continues at coordinate 582,019 of PVLA01000360.1, forward strand.
TGTCTGGTCCACTCCCCTACACCACAGGAAGGGTACTACAACATGGGAAGCACCTGGGACTCAGCAACCAGCTCATCCAGACAAACCCAGGGTAAATCCACTCTAACAAAGAGAAACACTTTGTATACATACCCCTAATTTATGATTGATTCTGTTATATCACTACAGCCTTTATTCCTATGGTCTAACATACAAAATTGTTAGTTACTAGTTTGTCAGTTTCTAAATTATGCTTGGTGCTATTATTACTGCTAGTTTTAATGTTGAAGCTAGTATATCATATCTGTTATAATCCCTTGTGTAACAATATTGGGACGCTCTGGGGTAACAACCTCACCACAGCCCTACACCAAAAGACTGGGGACTGAGCCAAATGAAGACCAACATTCCACTTTTAATTAATTGGGAAGGTAGGATCTTGGGATACACATAAACCAAGAATCTCCTATACACAGACGATATCCCTAAACAACACACTTTTCCTACAGAAGCCTTGATCCAAGTAATATTGCTACCTAACCCCAGAACTCACAAGGATAATCATAGAAAACAAAATAAAAATTTTTGAAATAGAAAATGTCAATACAAAGGAACAAAATGCAATCTCAGACCTTCAGTGTATCATGAAAAAAGTGTAGGAGACATTGACATAGAAGAAATTAGAAATTACACACCTGAAATTTCTGAAATGATAGCAACTGAAGAAAAGAAACAACTCCATGAGGCTTTAAAGGAAATCAAATCCAAAATAATTTCTAAGGTTAAAAAAAAAAAGAAAAGACAACTATAATGAAAGAATTGCCAAGCATACCTAAAAAAGACATAGATTAAAAACAATAGAAAAGCACAGGAAAATGATGAACATCTTGAATGATCAATATAGGAAAGACTTACAATGCATGAAATAGATTCAAAGAGATATCCAGGAAATTAAAAGTTTAACTGAAACCTGGCAAAAACACTTGAATGCAAGTGAAAATAGACATTTAGACCTTGAAGAGAGGATCACAGTTAGTGATCATGAAAAGACCTCTTAAAAATGGCAAGGAACCAGAAAACGGTTCAGCAACTGTAAGAAGATGCAAAGAAAAGCAATATAAGCTGATATGTGTCAATGAAAAAGCAGACGTCAACACAAATGACATAAAAAGATTTGTGGCAAAAGTAATAGCAGAAAATTTGCCATGTATGGGAAAAGAATCTGACATGCAGATAATAAGGCATATAGAAATTCAAATAGGCATAACCAAAATGAATCTGCATGCAGACATATAATAAAGACCCCAGAATTTCAGCAAAAGAACACAATATTAAAAACTGTTAGAGAAAAGAAACATCAACTATACAGGAAAGCCTATCAGAATCACAGCAGAGTTTTTAACACAAACCATAAAGTCAAGAAGAGCTTGGAGTGAAATATTTCAAGTCCTGCAAGAAAACAACTTCCAACCTAAATTGATGTACACTGCACAACTATCTGTCAAAATTAATGGAGAAATAATATACTTCCACAACAAAGAACAACTGAAGGAACTCATGACCACCAAACCAATCATACAAAGAGAACTGAAAGATATTCTAGAAAGAGAAAAAATGACTATAATTACAACAACAACAGAAAAAAACCACCAAGCAGGGTAAGCAATTTTACAGTGGAGAAAACTAGGGAACCAATAGCAGGAAGATAACATGACAAAGATTAGTTAATACATATCAATTATGACCATCAATATAAATGGCCTCAATTCACCAATTAAAAGAAATAGACTGGCAGTGTATATCAAGAAGCAAAATCCAACAGTATTCTGTGTACAAGAAAAACATTGAACTCAAAAAACGAAATTCATAGACTGAAAGTCAAAGAATGGAAAATAATACTACCTGAAACAGGAACCCCCCCCAAAAAAAACAGGGGTAGCTATTGTGTTTTGAGAGAATGTGAACTCAAACCAAGAATGGCCAAAACAGATAAAGAAGGTAACTGCATTCTTATTAGGGAAAAACTTCAAGAGAAAGAGATAACAGTCATAAATATATATATGAGAGCACCCAACTGTATAAGACAAATATTAATAGATAAGAAAAATCAAATAACGAATAATACAATTCTAACAAGGAACATTAACATCCCATACAAAGAGATTGATCAACTGGACAAAAATCAACAAAGAAATAACAGAACTGAGCCAAAACTGTGAATAAATGAACTTACAGAGTATTCCACCCAACAATATCATAATAATTTTCTTCTCAGATGCACATGAGATATTCTCTCAAATAGATCATATGCTAGCCTACAGAACATGCTTAAGTGCAAAGGAACTGAAATTGTCCAATGCATATTATCTGACCATAGTGCAATGAAATTAGAAATTAATGACAAAAGAAACCACAAAAACTCAATAATCACATGGAAATTAAATAACACCCTTCTGAACAACCAGTGGGTCACAGATGAAATTAAATAATATCTACAATGAAACAAAAATGCAAACACAACTTACAGGAACATGTGGGATGCAATGAAAGCAGTCCTCAAAGGGAAATTTATAGCAGTGAACTCTTGCACCAGAAAAACAGAACGAACACAAATTAGCAACCTAATGTACACCTCAAGCTACTAGAAAAAGAAGAGCAAGTCAAGCCCAAAGCCCACACAATAGAGGAAATTATAAAGGTCAGAAAATTAATGCAACTGAGACTAACAAAGCAATGCAATGAATTAACACATCAAAGAGCTGGTTTTTTGAAAGGATAAGTAAAATTAATAAACCTATAGCCAATCTTATCAAAAAAGGAAAGAAAAAACTCAAATTCATGCAATAAGGTATAAAAGGATAAAATCATTATAGATCCTATGGAAATTCAGAAGATCATTAATACCTACATCAAAAATCTTCACTCTCATAGGATGGAAAACACAGAAGAAATGGAGATATTCCTAGAAATATGAATTACCAAAACTGTATCAAGAAGATATAAAAATAACCTAATATCAGATAATGTAACTGAAAACATAATTAAAAATTTACCAACAAAGAAAAACCCAGGTCCTAATGGAGTCACAGCTAAATTCTACAATAAATATAAAGAAGATTTAAATCTTTGATGAAATTGAAAGAGAAGCACTTATCCCTAACTCATTCTTGGAGGCAAATAATACCTATTAGCCAAAACTAGAGAAAGACCCAACCAAAAAGGAGAACTACAGGCCAATTTCCCTAATGAACATAAATGTAAAACTTCTCAATAAAACAGAATGCAGCAAATGATCAAGTTTGTACATCATGACTAAGTATGATTCACTCAGGAATGCAGGGATGGTTCAACATACACAAATCAATAAATGTAATATACTAAATCAACAGAGTTAAAGACAAAAATCGTATGATCCCATCTCAATAGATGGAGAAAAAGCTTTTGATAAGGTCCAACACTCGCTCATGATAAAAATCCTAAAAAATCTAGAAAATCAGAATATATGGTCTTACTTCAATCCAATTAAAGCCATCTATGACAAGCCAAAAACCAACATCATACTAAATGGACAAAAATTGAACATAAACAATAAACTAATAGAGAGAGAAATTAGGGAAACCACACACTTCACAATAACACCCAAAAAAATAAAATACTTAGGAATCAACCTAACAAAGGAAGTAAAAGACCTATACACCGAAAAGTATACTACTCTGAAAAAAGAAATCAAAGAAAATCTCAGAAAATGGAAAGATAGCTCTTCCTCATAGGTAGAAAGAACCAACATTGTAAAAATGGTCATATTCTCAAAACTGTTACACAAATTTAATGCAATCCCAATCAAAATACCATTAGCATACCTCACAGATCTAGAGAAAGCATTCCTAAAATTCATCTGCAACCAGAAGAGATCTAGAATAGCAAAGGCAATCTTGGGCAACGAAGGCAAGGCAGGAGGTATCAGAATCTCTGACCTGAAATTGAACTACAAAACTACTATAATAAAATCGGCATTTAAGGAAAAAACAGATTTGAGGATCAGTGGAACAGATCAGAAGCTGTAGACACAACTACAAAGACACTCAGCCAGCTTATCTTTGACAGAGGTGCCAAACATGTTCACTGGCAGAAAGATAGCCTCTTTAATAAGTGGTGCTAGAAAAATTAGCTTTACACATGCTGAAGATTAAAACCAGTCCCATGCCAATCACCATGCACAAAACTAAATTAGAAATGGATGAAAGATCTAAATATTAAAACAGAAGCACTAAATTTACTGAAAGAGAAAGTAGGTAGAAATCTTGAAGACACAGGGGATAGGCAGAGAGTCCATGAACAAAAATCAAACTATATGGGAAATACTGCAAAGAATCAACTACCTGGATCTCATCTTACTAGAAAGTTTTTGCACATCAAAAGAAACCACCAACAGAGTGAAATGAAAACCCACGAATTGGGAAAAAATTTAAGCCAACAGTCACTCAGACAAAGGATTTCTATCTAGAATATATAAATAATTAAAAATTCAAGCCTCTCAAATTCAAAGACCCAATCCAAAAATGGGAACCTGATAGCAATACACAATTCTCAGATGAAAAAATACAAATAACAAATATATGAAAAAATGTTCAACACCATTGGTCATTTGCAAATTTAGAAAACATTGAGCTTGTATCTCAACCCAGAAAGAATGACTAGCATCAAAAAAAAAAAAATCATCTAATAACAAATGCTTATGAGGCTGTGGGGAAAAAGGAACATTTTCCACTGCTGGTGGGAGTGTATACTGGTGTAACTACTGTGGAAATCAGTGTGGAGATTCCTCAGAAAACTAAGATTAGAGGTTCCATTTGATCCAGCTATTCTGCTTCTGGGTATTTTTCCAGAAGAACTGAAAACATCATACCACAATATACATGTACTTATGTTTATAGCAGCACAATTTGTTATAGCCAAATCTTGGAAACAACTCAAATGCCCATCAACTGAGGAATGGATAAAAAAGATGTGGTATTTTTATACAATGGAGTACTACTCAATTATAAAGAAAGATAAAGTCAAGGCTTTTACAGGTAAATTGGTGCAATTACACACCATACTTATAAGTGAAATAAATCAGACTTGCCTGTGTAAACATCATATTATCTCCCTAGTGTAGAAAACTGAAAGAGTAAATAAGATCCAAAATGTGCAATAGATATTGTGAAAGTGAAACGGGGAAAACTACTCAAAAGGAAAGACAACTGGGATGAGGGAAAGGAGAAAAGAAAAAAGGGAAGATATATAAATGGAGGGAGGAGAGGGAGAGAGAGGCAGATGAAGGGAGAGGGAGGGAGAGAGAGAGAGAGAAGATAGCTAAGATAATTGTACTACTCATTTTATTAGTTCATTGAAAGGAACAGTTAGTGCTTATATTGCTTGATCAACGATGCATGCCTATATCTAGTAATCTAAGCAACTTTTTTGAAGACAACAATATGCAACATAATAACCATTGTTAATTGACTACCATATTGTTTGCAATTCTGTATCATTTTTATTGGATTTTTAAAATCTCTTTGAAATAAAAAATTTACTTTTGGTGACTTTGTGTTGTTTCCATAATCAATTACGTTTGTTTCACGGTAGAAATGCCATCGGTCACATGCCGTAGGAATTACAATTTGAGAAAATGAGAAGTGTAAATTTAGACCTCCATTACTTGGGACTACACATCTTTAAAATGCGGTCTATGGCCAGTGGTCTGATTGTAGGTTCAGAGGTTAGCAGTATGCATTTGGCATCTAGAGGGGTCTCCTTCTAAGGGTTGTAGCCATTTTTGATCCCCTCTAGTCTTGTTTTGAGGTCCTGTATCATTTCCATTGTTTTGTTGGGTTGGGTTTTAGTCTCTCTTGTTTTATTTGATTATGTTAAATACAACAGCAGGAGTAGCTATTTCGAACACAAGAAGATGTATTATGGTAGCAATTTTGGATTTGCTATTGGCATGTTTTAGAATC